>JAJJWW010018305.1:0-103499 GCA_023531295.1 Papaver armeniacum
TCATGTAGTCTTGAACTCTCTTTGTTGATGAAATCTTTATACGAAGCTAGATTTTCGTTGAATCATACTTTGCCGACATTGTTGATTGATATTATTGATTGAATGAAGAGAACGCTTATAATGATCTGCGCTTATCGCTAGATGAATATCGGTTATGCTAAGGGAAACTTGCAAATACATATGTGCAAGTCCCCTGTGTAACCACGTATTGATCATGGGAGCTTTCTTTGACCTGAGCTTGAACTTGAATAACATTTCTTTGGTGATTGTCTTTTGATATAAGTCGTCATGTCTTTATGTTAGTAGTTATTGAGATTTTGAGGATATTGCTTTAATAGTATGGTTGAGATAAAAATAGTATGGTTAAAATGGTTAGTACATTGTTGTGCTTTTTGATTCAATTAACAATGGTTAGTACTTTGCCTGAATGTTAACATAGATATCATCATTTTTAGTTATAGTTGTAGGGTATTAAACACGTCATCTATGGTTGATAAGGGCTGGATGAAATGTGTGTGTAATTTTGTTCAATACATAGAAGGTGTAAGATCATTCATAGAGTTTGTTTGTAAAAATGGTGGTGGCAGAACGATGTTATCATGTCCTTGTAACAGTTGTAAGAATGGTAAAGGACCTATGTCTCTAGGTGAAATTGATCATTTGCTCAAGAATGGTATTCAGTTAACCTATACAACGTAGCGTTTCAATGGGAAAAAGTCGCATAAAGATAAACCCAGAAATGATAATGTAGGAGTTGCAGTTGACAACGTAGGAATCGGAGTTGACAATCTAGGAAATTCAGCTGACAATGTGGAAGATTTTGCTGAGAACTTTAATCCTGCTTGTAGTGTAGATGAGAATGTTGGCGTACACAGTAGGGTTCACAATGATGATGGAACTAGTAGTAGCAAGAAAAAAAGAGATTTTTATGAGCGTGCTAGACAACCTTTATATCCTACATGTTCTAAGGAAAAGACACCATTGTATGCTGCTAATAAACTAAATAACATAAAGACCCAATATGGGTTTTCTGACAATGGTGTCACTGCACTCTTAGAATTTAAGGAGTTGCTTCCTGATTGAAATACACTGCCGTGTAAGCTCCATGATGTAAAAAATTTGATACAAGAACTGGGGATGGACTACTTAACCTATGATGCATGCATCAATGATTGTATTTTATACTGGAAGGATCATGCATCATTGGTTATGTGTCCTGTGTGTCAAGAACCTATATATGAGAAGGTCTTCAATGACGAGAGGAAGCTTACGCAAGTTGCTCGCAAGACGTTAAGATATTTTCCATTGATAAAAGGGCTGCAAAGGTTCTATAGTATACCATGGATAGCAGAGGCAATGTATTGGCATTCCAAAGCACAGTCAGATGGAAATCTTATGCGTCATCTAGTTGATTATTTAGCCTGGCGATCTGCGGATAATTTTTCACCCGAGTTTGCCAAGGAACCAAGGAATGTAACATTAGGGATATCAACTGATGGATTCAACCCGAATGTGTGTTTCGGTCCTAGTTACAGCTGTTGGCCTGTAATTATGTGTCCGTACAACCTTCCTCCTTCATTGTGCATGAAACGAGAGTTCGCAATGTTATGTTTGCTCATATCAGGCCCAAAAGCACCAAGGAAAGACATAGATGTATACTTGCAACCACTAATAGATGAATTGATATAGTTATGGAATGAAGGTGTAATCACGTACGACTCTTTCACTAAAATTGAGTTTCTAATGAGAGAAAGATTATTGTGGGATATTCATGATTTTCCGGAATTAGGGACTTTAGCTGGATGTGTCACTCATGGTTACTATGCTTGTCCAACTTGTGGAGAATGAACAGTTTCTGAACATCTTCTATTCACTAAGAAGATTTGTCATATGGGACACCGCAGATGGCTTCCAGCAAAGCATAAGTATCGAGATGATAAAACCAATTTCCCGGGAGGGGTAGAGCACGGTTCAGCACCATGGCTACTGATAAGGTTTCAGGTTCAAGAGATTGTAGCTAATATTAGAACCAAGGTTGGTAAGGGAAAACATCCATCGGTAGCAAGTCGACTGAAACGTAAAAGAATACCTGAAGGGGAAACTGATGCTAATGTAGAAACTGAGGTTCATGACCGCTCCTTATTTTCTCGAATATCTATTATTTATGATCTGCCGAATTGGAGTCCAAATCTGGTGCGACATAATACAAATGTTATGCATACAGAGAAAAACATAACTGAGCATCTTGTTAACACGATCATGGGTGGAAACAAGCCAAAGGATGGTCCTAATGCGCGTAGAGATATGAAAGCAATGGGGTTTAAAAAGAAGCAATGGTTGAATGTGGATGATGTGTATAGTAAAACAACAATGGAAGATGCGCATTTTGCAATGACGAAAAAAGAGAAACTTGCATTTTGTACTACATTGAAGAACTTAAAGGTGCCATCTGGTTTTTGTTCCAATCTTCGCAATAGCGTCAGTGTTGATCCTCTTGAGCTAAAAGAACTTTAAGTCTCATGATTATCATGTCCTTATGCATATTTGTTTCGTTCTTGGTTTTATGCATCACCTTCACTACCTAAGTCTGCAGTTTCTCTTCTTCCTTTAGGATTAGTTTGTTTTCAAAATTTTGTCTTATGAAAGGTTATCAAGCAGTATAACTTTTAAGCAAAAGCTACTCTAGTGGGAAAATACGTGTATTGGAAAACACTTTCCTCCTTCATGCTGTTATAAGTATCCACTTGATGGTGCATTTGGGTGGCAATTGTAGTCTGCTGATCTGTGGATTTAGATGGATGTATCCCTTTGAATTGCCCGAACTTACCTTGTTGTTTAATGTGTAACTTGAGTAATTTGTTATCACTTACAGACTTTTAACTTTTAGAACGATATTTGTAGGTTTATGAAAGTTACAAGGTTTGGTGCGAAATAGAAGGTACATCAATGGCTGCATTGCAAGAGGATATGTATTGCTGAAGCAAACAGACAATATGGAGAAAATATCAAATGATGGGTGGTGGGACTCATAAACATACTCGACAGGCCTTAATAGATAATGATGATGAGTTTTCCGATGAGATGCTCTTGAGTACTCGCAAAACCTATTACCTTAACTCAAGTACAGTTAAACAAGCTCGTAGGGTGGCACGTTTAAGTATCGGAAATAGATGAATGAGCGAGAGGTACAACTTTTTAACTTCACAGTTGTTATATGTTTTTTCATTATTGGATTGTCGATCTAATTGTCGCTGGGCTATTCTTTGATTGTAGGAAGTATGATTTATATGTGAACAACGACAACTTTAATAGTCCAGAAAATCGTTCTTCCAAGAATGGGCCAAAAACCTTTCTCTTATGGTTCTGTGACGAGTACTATATATATGTTATCTTCGAGAGTTGATTTATTTCCTACCATATTGTGGATTTTGTTGTGCAACCGACACACACATGTTCTCTTACAGATCATAGAAGCTAAAGAGACAAAATCAATACTTTGGCGACTAGTGCAAGGACCCCTTTTCAAGGCGCAGTCGTATAAAAAGTACCAAGCCAATGACTTTTCTTTCAGCTCTCATGATTATGAGGAGGGTTTCATAACACAGAACAGTGGTGTGTCTATGAAAGGCATTACGAGACATAAAGCAAAGTCCACGGACAGAAATTTGGTTAAGCAATTACCTATTATGGTGTCATTAAGCGATTATCAAGTTGAACTATATGGAATTCAAGTTTTTTTGTACTGTGATTGGGTTAGATTTGAAGATAAGAGTAATGTGGTGCAAACTTGATCCAATCTCAAACTCAATAAAGGTCAACTTGTCTAAGATGCAAAGCACTAAGAGAGTGATGGATGAGCCGTTTATTCGTGCATCCGGCGACACGAAGTGTTTTATTCGGAGGATCCGGATGAAGTGGGATGGTTTTTGTATTGCATTCACCGAGATTAACTTGCGTGAGATATCGCCTAGAAATCCTACCAGTTATCAGCAACTCTTACGGCAATGAGATCTTGGAAAAACTTTTATGTGTTGATGCTCACAGTTTAGAATCATGTATGATGTATGTCATCGTTGCAAGTTGTGTCTTGTATTTTTGATTGTGATACTTTTTTTATCGGTTGCGAAGTTTTAGTTGGTTCTTTTTATTTAAGAAGTTTGATTCTACATTTTATCATATCACTTATTTATCTTACTAAGTTGCATTTCTTCTACACACATGGATGTTTGTTAAATATTTTCAAAGTTACTATGGCAAGAAGGGGAGGTAGATGAAAAATGGACTTCCCATTTCTCTACGAATACAACTAAGCTCAAGCCACATGAAGGGAGGTTTGATTAGCGTTCATATCCCTATCTCTTCAAATCTTGGAGGGATATGCGGATAACTTCAAAGATGATGTTTGGACGGAATTACGAGTAAAAAAACTTACCTAGAACTCTCCAAACCTAGTTTTTTAGAAGCGTGAAGCTCTGCTTTTTTAGAAATCATATCTATTATCGGATATTTGTAAGATAAATTTGATAAAAGGGGATGGCTCTTACGGAGGAGATTTAAGTGGGAGCCGAGAGTAACCCTAGTATGATCCTTATAACACCTATGAAGAAAGGATCGCTCCTGTTCCTCCAACTCAGTAAGAGAGGAGGATTGGATAAAATTCTGTGAACAACGAAAAGAGGAAGCCCGACGAGTTAAAAGTAGAGAAGAGCATAAGAAGAAAAGGAAAAGATATGATTACGCTCATACTTCCGGGTCGCGAAACCTCATAAGATGGTAAAAGCCGAACTGGTATGTATATCACCATAAATGTTTTTGTCTATTATCTAATGCATGCTTGAACTTGTTTTGGGGATGTCAGTTCTTGCTGTCCAATGAATTGCTTTATCTCGCAGCCTTAATGGAGTAGTCGTTGAACTTGTTAACTTGTAGTTTTTAAGATTCAATTGACATTGGATACAAATCCCTCCTCAAACCCGGTTATTAATTCATTAGAATAACCTGTTTTACTTTTGACAAGATGGTGTAAATGTACTGATTTATTGATACTAATCACTTATCGTGTTGTAAATTTAGAGAGCGAGAATCTCGGAGTGGAGATCACCAACTCTGACGTGTGGATTAAAACTCATACACAACGGGGTGCAGGAAAAATTCTACCTAGTGTGCAACCCTACTAGTGTGAGTCGGTATGCTTTGTTTTTGTTTTATATATTATTTCTAATTTATTCAATCCATCTATGTTTACAAAATTTGCTCTACATTACGGGATGACCTTAAGAAGGCGCAAGAAGAGATCAAGGAAAAACTAGATCTTTTCAAAGTAACTCGTAGATGAAATGGATGCATTGTTTAAAGAATTTGTAAAGGATTCTAGGGACAGAGTTAGTTCTATTGGTCCTATTTCTACGTACAATATGATTATTCTCCTCCGCTGCCCAACGATGCAGAAGTTCTTGAATTGAATTGTAAGGATTTAAGTATTTACCATTGCAATGTTGTTGCACAATGTATCACCATCTCGGTCTTTATTGATTCACTATAATATATAACATTTGTACGTAACAGGTTTCAATTAGTATGGTTAGAACCTTGTAATTTTTGCTTCACTGGGCAAAGCTACATACCTCAATTTGTGGATGTTGACAAATTTCATTAAAAAGAAGAAACAAAACGCCAAAGTCAAACTTCATAGTATCTTGATGTGTTAATTACGGCATATTTTGTGGGATGAAGGTAATTGTAATGTTAATCCGGATGCATTTATGTAAATGTTCTTTGCTTATTAATCCGTTTTTATTGTTGCTTGTATAAGTCTTTTGAAGCCAAGAGAATCATTGATTATTTTTGTTCATATGAAGCATATATACTTTGGATTCCCCTTTGTTCTCTGTAACTAATCAAGGGATATTTCTCTTATCAGCGCGAGCTTGTATATTGCTAGTAGGTACGGTGGTGACAAGAACTAATGAAATCATCTAAATGAATCCCAGAAGAAACAGGTTGGTCGATTCTTTGAGGAGCGCAAGATTGGACCCCGAATCATGTGTTCACACCTCATCTTTGAATCAACCAGGTTTGTTGTCTCCATAGTCATTACGTCCTTACATTTTTCTTGCTTTATAGGATGGCCTTAGCTTCTTTGCATGACAAGTACACATTCTCAGAGTGGTAGGAATGTTTGTATCGGTTAAGCGGAGTGAGGCCAATTAATATTTATTTGTAAGCTTTGATCGAGAGACACATAATACCCTTAGTCTTTTTCCCATGTATTTCTATGTGGGTCACTTGACTACAATTTGGAGCTCAAAGACTTGACTTGTTCCTAGGGTTAGCAGGACTAGTAGTTCCATAATGGCCTTTGTTTTCCTAAGAATGTCTTCATTGTACAGGTCCTCGAATGAAATCGTCTTATATGGTAAACATTGAGTCAATCCAGGATATCACAATCATTTTGTTGTGTTTCTGGTCACATCTCTATTTTTCTTATTCTTTTTCTTTTTTGTGTAATTGGAAATTTACATAAAATATTTCCTAAGAACAATATTAGTTAAATGAAATTTTTTAGTGGAGGTGCTCGAAGAGTTGAACTTATGATCATTCCTTGAAGTCGAAGTTTGATAGAATTTTGACTTAGGATTCTAGTAGTAGTTCTAATAGATGATTGTATATCTACAGTGTTGTTGTGTCAGTCTTGGGATCAGTATATATAAGCTCCTAAAATGATTTTGATGCGGAAACGTCTTCGTGCATATCCAATTTCATAAAAATCTTATATTGTTCGCATCTATTATTTTATCAACTAACTATTTCTTTTTTTTGGCATCTAAAGCAGTGAAGCAGACAGTCAAACGTTGTTTTGCTAGAGAATCTGAAGTTGTTTGTTATGAAACATTAGAGCAATAGGTAGAAATATAGAACCACCAAATTAGCTAATTAGGACAGAAATCATTTCATTTTGAACACTATATCTCAGATTATGTCAAGTTTATAGTATCTTGTTTATAGTTTTGTCTTCCAAGGCTCTAATTGCTGTGACGCTGTTAAAGGATTTATGACTTCTATGTGTGTACTCACCGTTTTCTGTTTCCTTATTGGGTTAAACTTTGACATACTCTTATCAATTTGAAACAATGCTTAATGGTAGTTCAATCTGTTGATAATGCTTTGGTGCCGACTCTTCCACGGATTCAACGTGTGTGGTTCAATGATCTCTTTTGGGAATCACTTAATTGTTGAAGCTATCTCAGAAACGAATAAAGGCGGAGATGGGTGGTACCAAAGATCATGGAGCCTTACGAGAATATCACACCGAGCTTGGATATCTTTAACAACACGGCATGTTGCGACAAATGCATCCCAAGGTATGAAACAATCGAGCTTTCTTAGAAACACATATGCTAGCTACTAACCACAAACTTGTACTGAGGAACGCACTGAGAGATCGACTTTATTATTGCACATGAAGTTTCAACTGTCCACGGGTTAAAATGACTATAGACTAATCAATCACGCCTAACGTTTAATGAAATGACTTGGATACTTCAATAGTTGGACGCTAATGCGACATCATAGTATTGAGACACCATAAAGTAAAATATTCTTTGGTTCTAAGTGGGGTCTCGCTTGACATGTAACGTGATGTCCATTTGTGTTTTCCCTGTGTATTTTTACCTGAGCTAGCTTGACTCGTAAAATACCAGATAATTTGGAGCCTAGCACTGACTTGTTCCCAGGGTTAGCATTGCTAGTAGTTACGTAAAGGCCACTGTTTCCTCTGTACTTCTGTGTGTTGAGCACTCTCTAGAACCATATCTTGCATGTGTTAGTTCACTAATATGGATACACCTTGATAATTTGTTAAGATTAGGTCCACCTTTTCCTTGGTTGATTTTCCGTTTGAATCTTTTCTTATCAGTTCCTCCAATCTTGATATATGTTTATAGTGTTACGGAAGTAAGGCCATACCCGAATTAATGAAATTTAGACTAGACGAGAGTTGGCAAAACGATATACGGAGGGTTGGGTAAATTAGAAAATGATGATATATTATAAAATCATATGCCTGGAGGATTTCTTTATCTATTTGAGTTACTAAGGCATCTGTGCATAGATTTAGGGTTTGGAACTATGTGCACCATGGTAAGATTCTCATGTATTTGTACACTTCACCACTTCTACAGGATTTCTCTGTAGTTCTGTTAAGAACCAAATGAGAGAAGTACTCACTTAGACGTGCGATTTTAAATTTATGCAGAAGGCCCTAATTTAAGGCTCCATCCTATGTATGAAGTTCCTGGGAAAAAGCATTCCTTATCAGAACAGAACTCGTGCCACGAGGTAATGTTTGGGACCAAATTGCCAAATGGCGATAACACTGTTGGTAGACACAATGGGATCGAGGTCCATGGTGCTGAAGTTACAAGGAAAGCAATGGCACATGATGAGTATGTTTCTGATTATGTCATTGAGTATGATTGGAGTTGAGGCGAAGTGTTCAGATTTGATACAAAAACAGTAGCAAGAGAAGGCAAAGATTGTTATGTGAGTTTGTTTTTGTTATATATTAGATTTCATATGCTACATCTTTTTTTTTGTCCTCCATAATTGCTCAAACCAACTGAACCTGGTTTTGCATGAGTCGTTTTATTTTTATTTGAGTTTCAACACAGAATTTGTATTCCATTAAAACATTGGAACTCTCTCAAGTATTAAACTACCTGAATGTAGAAAGAATAGAAGAAGTTATTGTTACTAAATGAGTGATATTATATGGTAGAATGAAAGATTTATGCAGGTAAAAAAAAATACGGCATATTCCGTGAGAAAATGAACCGAGTCAATGTTGACTGGTCAAAATTGGTCGAGTATTGACTAATTTTAACCCAGTCAATATTGACTAAGCGATAATTTTTTGTTGTTACAAAAAAAGTTCGTAACGGCTCTAAGTCACATTACAACAACTCTGTTAAAAAAAAAAAAATTCGTAACGGCCTTGAGTCATGTTACCACGTGGCAAATTCAGTAACGGCTCAAGCCTGTTACGAGGGCCGTTACAAAAAAAATTGGTAACGGCTACATAGCGGTTACAAAAAAAATAAATGTAACACCCACTTTTGCAACAGGCGAGGGCCGTTACAACCCATTTTAGTAACGGCCTGGTCCTGTTTCTAATCCCAGAATTTGGTGTAGTGACAACAAATAAGTGATGAAACACAACTTGGTATTGAATGTGCAACAGAATAATTGCAAGGAAGTGTTCAAGAACATCCGAGGAGATCGAACTGGATGCTTCATCTAATGACACTTCGGTGGAAGTTCGTAGATAGTAACATCGATGAGATGGGTAAAGGAAAACGTCGAGAAAATTCCTTCTAGCGAGACTCAAGGGCTTTGTGATGCATACAAGATGCGTGAAAATAGTCCACCTTACACTCAACCTACACAATCATCACCTCGGTACACCTTATCTTTTGACATATTAATTTTTTGTGACCATTTTTCTGTTGTACATAGAAAACATCTGGCAGCTATAACGGCTGGAAATGAGCCCAAGAGCTTCAAAAAAAACTATGAAGCATCCAGGATGTGAAAAAGCCATGGTCAAGAAATAAGAGCTCTAGAGGAACAAGGAACATGGAATTGGAGGAATTACCACCGGTAAGAAGGCATTAGGAAGCAAATGAATTTATACGAGAGAAGCGTGATGTAAATGGGAATTTGATACGTCTAAAAGCAAGATTGGTGATATTTGGGAATCATCAAGTTGAAGGATTGTATTATAATGAAACATTTGCACCGATGGCAAAGATGACAACGAGTTCGTACTTTTCTAGCCATTTAATAGAGTTAAGAATTGGGAAGTGTATCAAATGGATGTCCATAATGCATTTATGCATGGAGATTTGGAGGAAGAAGTGTATATGAAGATACCTCCATGGATTTGCCAAAGGAAATTCCAATTTGGTATGTCGAATAAAAAAATCATTATATGGTCTCAAAAAGGCGCCTAGGTGTTGTTTTGCGAAGTTATCAACAGCCTTGAAGAAGTATGGTTTTAAACAATCATATTCAGATTACTCTCTTTTTACAATGACGAAGGGAAAGATGCTGCTTAATGTCTTAGTGTATGTTGATGATCTGATTGTGGCAGGCAATGATCTTGTTGAACTTCATAATTTTAAACTTATTGGGACAATGTTTCAAGATGAAGGATTGGAGGTGGCTCGTAGTAAACAAGGTTTCTACATATGCCAGAGAAAATATGCATTGGATATTATAATGGAGGCAGGATTATTGGGTGCAAAACCTGCAGAATTTCCAATGGAGACGAATCATCAATTGGCATTGGCAAAAGGGACTATACTTGATGATGTGGAAAAATATAGAAGATTGGTCAGCCGTTTGATTTATCTGTCAGTTACAAGACCATATCTAGCTTACTCAGTGCACATTTTATCACAATTTATGCAACAACCAAGAATGGAGCATTGAGAAGCAGCACTGCGTGTGCTTAGATACTTGAAGAAGAGTCCAGGACAAGGAATTTTGTTGCGCTCTGATAATGGTCTTAGTTTAAAGGGATGGTGTGATTCTGATTGGGAAAGCTGTCCATTGACTAGACATTTATTAACCGGATGGTTTGTTCTTCTTGGTTTTTCTCTTATTTCTTGGAGACTAAGAAGCAGCATACAGTTTCTCGTTCCTCAGTAGAAGCAGAATATAGATCTATGGCAACAGTGACGTGTGAATTGAAGTGGTTGAAACAGCTGTTTGGTGATTTAGGAGTTCATCATACTCATGGGATGAATATCTTTTGTGATAGTCAATCCGCATTATATATTTCTCAGAACCCAGTATTTCATGAACGAACAAAACATATAGAAGTGGATTGTGATCTTGTTAGAGATGCCATCATAAGGAAGATTATATCACATCACCCTCCTACACTCCTACAACGGTGCAATTGGATGATATCTTCACAAAAGCCTTAGGAAAAGCTCAGTTTAAGTTTCTTTTGTCCAAGATAGGCATTTGTGATCTGCATGCTCCATCTTGAGGGAGGGTATTAGGAAATAACCTATATTTGAGTCCTGTAATTTAGGAAAGTCTAAGTACGTGCAGTTCACGTATTATGTCTTGATGACCAAGACATATGAATTTATAAATATCTAAACAATGAATGAGAAAACTAAGACTTTTCGAGAACTTGACAGACTTCCTCTATGATCATACGATATGACAAGACAACCATAGATCATTAGTTGGCAGATTTCCTCTCCTTGGTATGTTTTACCTCGTTTCGTCATTAATTGATTTTGAACACCCAGTTTCTATGTTGTGTTAGGCGCCAGGCGCCAAAACGTGAGCAAATATTATTTTTTTCTGGGAGCCTAGGATGCCTTAGGCATGCCTAGCCGAGGCGAGAAATGAAGAGATGGCAAAGGATGTGATGGCATCCTACTTTGATAGATTTATGTTCGGTTAAAATGTTTGCAAGCGGTTTTGCCAATTTTAAATAATTTGTGCTTTGCTACTAGATACTATCCCATAAATTTAGGTTTCTAGCAAGATTCTTTGAACGAGGCTATTGCACATAGCCTCTCCGAGGTTACACGAAATGACTATAAAAATTAAAAACTGGCAAAGACAACCAAAACTCATCCAATAGAGAGTAAACTTGATCGGCCTTTATTTATTTATGAAATACCACAACTATATTGCTTTATGTACCTTCGTTTAAAGCAGTAGTACATACTTGTTACACTGAGCATAAATGATATAAAACATCCTAGATAGGAAGCCTGGCATAATTAGGGGCCACTCAAAAGGAATTAGGGGCCAACAATAAAACAAAATAGGGTCACCCAAATCTAAATTGGGTTCACCCCTTATCTTTTTTTTCGTAATGGCAAAATTGCCCTTCAATAATCGGAAATTAAACATGAATTCGGTAGTTACTTTACATTTATTTACTGTTAGCAATTATTTTTTTCTTCGCGAATTTTGGTTCTACCATAATCGGTAGATAAAAATCTATATTAGCTACCGATTATGGATGATGTTCTTGGAATTACACTAGCAGAAACATAATCGGTAGATAACTATCTATTTTACCTACCGATTATGGTTGATGTTCTTAGGGAAGCTGTGGTACAGGGGTGATTTTTGTCACTTATAAGCGGAAACAAAACAAAACAAAAATGTTAGGGTATATGGTGTTGTATAATTTCAAGGAATAACTTATTTTTATTTTTATTTTTTTTATAAACCGGGCCGCGGCATAATCTTTGGCTTGTCATAAGCCTTAGCTAATCTCATCCGTCTTTCGACTAAAACGGACAATCTCATCCGTCCTTTGGCTTATCATAATCTTTGATAAATATACGTGACGTTGTCTCTTCTGGCATCTCTTCCCCGCGAGAAAAACCCTAAAATTCTATAGTTTCACCATATATAGACATACAAGGATCACAACGATAAGTTGTGAATCAGTCAATAAAACGACAAAAAAAAAAGAAAAAAAACTCTTGTTTAGAGTGGCTAGTTTTGTTTTGCTAGGTTTTAGAGCAGCTAGTTGTGAATATGTCATTATCATCAAGCATGATCAGTAATGCTTCAGAAAAGAAAAAATCAAGCATGCGTAAGGAGTACGGTGTTGATTTGCCAACGGAGGTATTATACGAGATCTTCTATCGTCTTCCATCATTGGAACCGGTATATAGATTCAGGTGTGTATCAAAGTTATGGAATTCCCTTTTATCTGACCCATCCTTCATCAACAAAATATTTAATAAAATTACTACTATCCCATGGATCTTCATGTATGAGCCATCAATCCTTCAAGTCCAACTCTATCTAAATCAGTACCACCAATTCATAAATCATCATGATGGTTTGTCCTTTGAATTCCTTTTGGAAACAGATCCATTCAAAACACAAAAGATAGAAAAAGCATACCTCTTAGATTCATGTAGTAATGGTTTAGTACTTTATTCAGCAGATCCGAAACTACTTCGTCCTTCAGCATCCTCGAATACTATGTTCTACATATGCAATCCCCTAATCAAACAATGGGTCTCCCTCCCTCCTCGACCGACATATAATGGTTCTCGAAAATTTTATGGCCAGCAAATTAAATTGGTATGTGAATCCTGGACTGCGTCACTTAGTCATTCTATATGCAACTACAAGGTGGTTAATATCTATTCTGTTTCGGAAAGAAACACCCGCTTACAAATCTTTTCTTTTGACACCGGTAGATGGAAAACCTCCAAATTTCCAAATCCTGAAGAAGTATGGTATGATTTTTCTAAACTGGTTATCCGTCATGGTGTCTTGTATTGGACGAATAAGGGAATAAATACTGATGAAACTGGGGAGTTGGAAGGGTCTATCCTCTATGGCTATATCTGTGCTAAAATCGATCAAAACGATCATCAGGCAAATTTTAAAGTTTTCCTCGATATGTGGCAGCTTGAGGATGACTACACTAGTGGAGGATTGAACTGGCAAATGCTGCACAATAGTATCGAACTGAAGCGTTACAGATCCTCCTGCGTAACCAAGGCCATATATATGTGTATTAATCCGGTGGATCGAAATGTTATCATCATCGTTGACCAAGGTTGCTCTCTCGCCTACAACATTACAGATCAAACATATGAAGTTCTACTTGGTTGTCCTATTCCAACTCGTATCAAAGACCATCAGTTGCCACCAATTTTGATAACACCCAAGCCAACATTGATCCCAGAAATAACTCCTTACTGAGTTCTCTGCACTTTATCATATATCTAATGGAATTCAGTGTAATTTCTCTTTAATTGCTATAGGTTCACTTTATTGAGTTTTAATATCGGAAAATGGGTCATTTGTCCAAAAAAATTTAAAACACGGTTCAAATGGACGAGTAAAAAATTTTATGGGTGTGTTATTGGGTAAAAATCGTTTCTGCCGATTTCGGTAAATTCGATAGGTGAGTGAGAAACTGGTTCAAACCCTAAACAAATGTGTTGCACGTGAGCACTTTATAGATTCGAGAGATCAATCTGTACAAGTCCGGCCTAAACCAAGAAATGGCCGTTCCAGACTTGCTTCGGTCACAAAGTGGAGGAGAAAGGTTGATTTGGGGAGGGAAGCAAAGAAAGGTGTTGAGGAGAGTAGTATCTCGACTTGTATCAGAAAGTGAAAGCTTAGGAAGCTTGCAAGAGATGAAAGCTTTTGGGAGAGCTTGCAAAGTTGCCTTTCTGAGAGTGTAAGTGTAGTATATTTCTCTGACCGAGACTTGTTGTCTGGTGGAAATAGGTAAGACCTATTTATACAAGTCGAGATTGAAACGTACCCTGGCCTCATGAAGGAAGAGAGTAAAGGGTGAAATAATGGGAGGAGGTGGTAACCGCATGGTTTAATGGGTAAAACGTTTTTCTCCATTATTTCCTCTTTTATTTGACCGCTTTATTCCTTTTCACGCTTTCTTAATGTGAGCGTAGTGTCGCTGCATCTTTGTGACCGCCAAACCAAAACCCTAAAGAAGCATCCCCCAGTTTGTGTTGATGTATCGAGTGTTGGTTGCATCTTGAGTGCAAGTGGCGCGTGTGGTGGCGCATGTGTGGCATGTACGGAATGCCTTGGTGGTAGTTTGCACGGTTTGCAAGTTGGGCTACCAGCGTGTGTGTTTGGCATGTGCCAATGGCATGTGCGGAATACCTTGGTGGTAGGTTGCACGGTTTGCAAGTTAGGCTACCAGCGTGTGCGTTTGGCATGTGCCAATGGCATGCATGGCCATTAGGGCCGTGACCTTGATAGGGAAACCAGCTAGCGAGCATGTTGGAATGTGCCAATGGCATGCGTGGCCGTTAGGGACGTGATAGGGAAACTAGCTAGCGAGCATGTTGGCATCTGCCAATGGCATGCGTGGCCGTTAGGGCCGTGATAGGGAAACTAGCTAGCGAGCATGTTGGCATGTGCCAATGGCATGCGTGGCCGTTAGGGCCGTGATAGAGAAACTAGCTAGCGAGCATGTTGGCATGTGCCAATGGCATGCGTGGCCGTTAGGGCTGTGACCTTGATAGGGAAGCTAGCTAGCGAGCATGTTGGCATGTGCCAATGGCATGCGGGGCCGTTAGGGCCGTGACCTTGATAGGGAAGCTAGCTAGCGAGCATTTTGGCATGTGCCAATGGCATGCGGGGCCGTTAGGGCCGTGACCTTGATAGGGAAGCTTAGCTAGCGAGCATGTTGGCATGTGCCAATGGCATGCGGGGCCGTTAGGGCCGTGACCTTGATAGGGAAGCTAGCTAGCGAGCATGTTGGCATGTGCCAATGGCATGCGTGGCCGTTAGGGCCGTGACCTTGATAGGGAAGCTAGCTAGCGAGCATGTTGGCATGTGCCAATGGCATGCGGGGCCGTTAGGGCCGTGACCTTGATAGGGAAGCTTAGCTAGCGAGCATGTTGGCATGTGCCAATGGCATGCGGGGCCGTTAGGGCCGTGACCTTGATAGGGAGGCTAGCTAGCGAGCATGTTGGCATGTGCCATTGGCACGTACGGCCATGTTGACCTAGTTGCATGTTTTGCAAGCCTAGGGCGCTATGTTTGGCGTGGGCCAAAGGCATAGCGGCTTGGAAGTATGGCTTGCGACACGTGTTGGCATGTGCCAATGGCACGTGCGGCTATGTTGACCTAGTTGCAAGTCTTGCAAGCCTAGGGCGCTATGTTTGGCGTGGGCCAAAGGCATAGCGGCTTAGAAATATGGCTTGCGGCACGTGTTGGCATGTGCCAATGGCACGTGCGTCCATGTTGACCTAGTTGCAAGTCTTGCAAGCCTAGGGCGCTATGTTTGGCGTGGGCCAAAGGCATAGCGGCTTAGAAATATTGCTTGCGGCACGTGTTGGCATGTGCCAATGGCACGTGCGGCCATGTCGACCTAGTTGCAAGTCTTGCAAACCTAGGGCGCTATGTTGGTAACCGCAAAAAATGTCGTACACCACTAGCAGCGCCACTTGCACTCAAGGTGCAACCAACACTCGAGATATCAACACAAACTGGGGGATGCTTTCCAGGGTTTTGGTTTGGCGGTCACAACTTGTAGCGTACACTAAGCTCACATTAAGAAAGCGTGAAAAGGAATAAAGCGGTCAAACAAATGAGGAAATAATGGTGAAAACGTTTTCACCCATTAAGACCATGCGGTTACCACCTCCTCTCATTATTTCACCCTTTACTCTCTTCCTTCATGAGACCAGGGTACGTTTCAATCTCGACTTGTATAAATAGGTCTTACCTATTTCCACCGGACACGAGGTCTCGGTCGGGAGAAAAATACTACACTCTCGTAAAGGCAACTTTGCAAGCTCTCCCAAAAGCTTTCATCTCTTGCAAGCTTCCCAAGCTTTTACTTTCTGATACAAGTCGAGATACTACTCTCCCAGAATTATTCTGGTCTCAACACCTTTCTTGGCTTCCCTCCCCAAATCAACCCTTCTCTTCCACTTTGTGACCGAAGCAAGTCTGGAACGACCATTTCTTGGTTTAGGCCGGACTTGTACAGATTGATCTCTCGAATCTATAAAGTGCTCACGTGCAGCACATTTGTTTAGGGTTTGAACTAGTTTCTCACTCACCTACCGAATTTACTGAAATCGGCAGAAACGATTTTTACCCATAAACAACAGTGTATTGAGTCCTAAGGAACGAAGGCATACTTGTGTCAAATTTTACTGATTTAGGAATTTAAATAGATCTAGATTTGAAATATGGATTTGTTGTAATGGATGAAATAAAAGGTGGGGTTTTGAATATTTCATGTAAAACCAATTGAATCATGAGATTCGGTAACTTATTTCCAGATGGGGCTTCTCCATGGTTTTCATGGAACTTAACCATAATCGTCTGCTAGTTTGCACTTGGTAACTTTGAGAGGTTGATTTCATAAATCAAGGTTCATTTTAATTTTTGATAAAAGATTGGTTCTTGCATCTTTTTAATGAACAAAAGAAAAAAGATTAAAGATGAAGAACAATGAAGAAGAAAAAAAAACTGAAAGTCTGAGAGATAAAAGAGAACAAGGTTGAATCACGTGATGTAGTACAGCTAAGTGAGCCACGTATCACACACGTAGGTGTGGGCGCAGAATATGGCGGAGAGTAGCGCTCAGAAAAGCATTTCCGTAAAAATTGTCGTCATCTGACTTCGCCTGCTGATTTCTCCGTCAGCATTTGACCATGTCAATGCGAAAAGAAGAAAATAAAGGAGTGCAAATCTGTTCACACTCCTCTAACGAGTGTATATTTCACATATTCTTCTGACTGGTTGATTATTTAACGGATGACCCATTACCCTCCATGTTTAGAATCACGACCCTCGTTACATAACTCCCTAAATTAAATCAAGGGTAGAGATTAAAATGTAAAATATACACTCGTTAAGGAGTGTGCACGAATTCGCACTCAAAATAAAGCTTATACTAGTCAACACCCATGTCGTGTGAAGATGGTCTTTGTGGGAGAATCAGCTTGAGTCAACACCTTATGTACATGTGTCTATTTAATTTAGGACCGAAGTACAAATCTTGGATGACTGGGCTAAGTAAGAGACTATATAAATACAGTAAGTCTAGATTGACTGTGATTTTTTTACGTTAATATCCCCGCGAGACATAAAAATTGATAGGGCTCGCTGAAAAACAAAAACCCACCCTTTTTTTTCTTGGTGGGTCCCCATGCTGTGAGTGTCGGTGAATCACCGTGTGTAGCATCGTTCGTATAAATATACGTGACGGTGTCTCCTCTGGCTCCTCTTTCTTTCCCATGAGGAAAAACCCTAACCCTAAAAAAATATATTGACACTATATATTTTTGATTCTCGTTGTGCAAGTCTTTTTATCGAAACAAGGATAATTGCCAATATGTCATTATCATCAAGCATGAGCAAAGACTATGGTGTTGATTTTCCGACGGAGGTATTATACGAGATCTTCCATCGTCTTCCATCATTGGAACCGCCATATAGATTCAGGTGTGTATCAAAGTTATGGAATTCCCTTTTATCTGACCCATCTTTCATCAACAAAATATTCAATAAAATTAGTACTGTCCCATGGATCTTCATGTATGAGCCATCAGTCTATCAAGTCCAACTCTATCTAAATCATAACCACAAATTCATAAATCATCATGATGGTTTATCCTTTGAATTCCTTTTAGATACTGATCCATTCAGAACACAACAAATAGAAAAAGCATGCCTCTTAGATTCATGTAGTAATGGTTTAGTCCTTTATTCAGCAGATCCGGTAGTACATGAACCTTCAACACCCCCGGATACCATGTTCTACGAACATGATCAGGTAGCACATTATCCGTTCTACGAACATGATCAGGTAGCACATTATCCTTTAGCGCCCTCGAATACTAGGTTCCACATATGCAATCCCCTGACTAAACAATGGGTCTCCCTCCCTACTCGACCATTTAATGGTTCTGAAGAATCTCATCACCCGAGCACTAAATTGGTATGTGAATCCTCGTCGTCCCTTAGTCATTCTATATGCAACTACAAGGTGGTTTATATGTATTCTGATACGGACATAAACTACCACCTACAAATCTTTTCTTCTGACACCGGCAGATGGGAAACCTCGGAAGTTCCAAGTCCTAAAAAAGTATGGTATGATTTTTCTGGACTAGTTATCCGTCATGGTGTCTTGTATTGGACGGGAAATGTAAGACATACTGATGAAAAGATGTTGATAGCTTATAGTCTAGAAAACAGAAAAAACGGCAGTGGTGATCAATGCAGGTCAATTGGATTTCCAGAAATCAGTGATGCAGCAAGACATACTCATTCTTGGAGTACAAAAGTTGCTAGTTTTACTGGGGAGTCAGAAGGGTCTATCTTCTATGGCTATATCTGTGCTAATATCTATCCTAACGATCATCAGACGAATTTTAAAGTTTTCCTCAATATGTGGCAGCTTGAGGATGACTACACTAGTGGAGGTTTGAACTGGAAAATGCTGCACAATAGTATCGAACTGAAGGATTACAGATCATCCCGCATAGCCAAGGCCATGTATATGTGTATTAATCCGGTGGATCGAAATGTTATCATCATCGTTGACCAAGGTTGCTGTCTCGCCTACAACATTACAACTCTAACATATGAAGTTCTACTTGGTTGTCCTATTCCAACTCGTATCAAAGACCATCAGTTGCTACCAATTTTGATAACACCCAAGCCAACAGTGATCCCAGAAATAACTCCTTACTGAGTTCTCTGCACTTTATCGTTTATCTAATGGAATTCAGTGTAATTTCTCTTTAAATGCTATAGGTTCACTTTATGTTGCTTTTAAATTTCTTTGAATGCTATAGAGTTACCTTGTTGAGCAAACGATATGCAGTTCTTTGGCTGCCATTTTTCTTTCATGTATGTTCCACATTGAGGATTTCCAACAGCTGAGCTGCATCCCAAGTGGTGGGTTCTTAAAATTATTTTGCTTACTGTCCTCTGAATGATTATTGAATATTGCATGGGCACATGCTCTTAATTGTTTGCATGGCCAATTGCTAGGCCTATACCTTGGCGTGCTAACAACAGTGATAGAGGGAGTGAATAACTGATAATAATTTTGAGGCTGAACATAAAATTTGGCAAGCAAGCGATGTTTTTAATTAAGCATTGCTGGTGCAAATAGTATATTTAGGCTGGAATAATGCCTCTGATTTTTACACAGATTTAGGGAGATGTTATGTCTAATGTTGTTTTCTTTTGTGTCTTTATGCTGGTTTTGCTTGTACGTATATATTACTATTATCTTAGTCAAACAGCTTGAGAACTGGAGCACTGAATATATTGTTATTTTTAGTACATTAAATTCAGTTGACCGCTGAATGAAGGAACTGTTCACGCAATTGTACACATTATGCCTCTTGGAAGGGTGATGGATAGCACTGACAAACAGAAACTGACCCTTTGGAAGTTGCGCTATATTTGCTTTAAGTGTTTCCTTGAAATTTCTTCTCTGATTTTGTCAACTCAATCGGTCATGAACGCCTGGTATTTATAGCTACGCTCCGTCTCTGCGAAACAAAAATTCCAAGAAAACATTGTAGAACTTGAGGCTAAGAATATGAGAAATCAATGGATACAATGACAGAACTTTGAGGCACATTTATACGCTGTCCTTAATGTGATACTCGCCCCTACTTGTAATAATGTATATAAGTTGCTAATAGGTTCTAAGCAAATCACTTGGCCCGGTATTTGTTTTAGGGGTCCTCTTATCTTGTATCCCCGTATACAAGATAAGCATTAATTATCTGCATTAATTTTCTAAAATTTTTATCGGTAAGATAACTTTTTGAATTTATAAATTACCCTAGTAAATATCGTGATCTTTCTACAAATGCCCTCATAACTTTGGTAATTCTTTTATTTTTATTTCTTGTGGACCCCACATAAAATTTTGTATCACTCTGCGAACTTCGTTAATTACCTACCGTAAATTCATTAAAATTTAACAAGATCTTCCTAAAACCATTCTCTTCACAGCCGTTCCTAAATAAACAATTGCAATTCCAATTTTTCTTCGTTAAATTTCATTCTCTTGTCTTCGTAATAGTGTTTTTAACATTGGTGAAAAAAATCACTCGTATTGTTGAGTGATCAAAGAATATATACTCTGTATTACATAACAGGGACAAATAAGTTTGTGATTTTTTTTTCTTGGGCTTTTGAGTTTTTATGAGATCTGCTAGTAGTAGAAAGGAAATTTTTTTATGAGCTCAATCAAAAGGGTTTTGTTCAAAAATGAATCTAGTCCAGGATTTGATTAAGGTGCTTAGGTAAAAATAATCCTTTTTCTTCCATTACTATTCGAAGGAGATCAAGCAGATAAAAAAAAAAGAAGAAATGAAGAAGGAAAGCAACCGAAGAAGAAAGGATTCTTTTTATTTTTCTTTGGCTAAGCCCGAACAGAAGTGACGCGTGTGAATAGAGAGTCACATATGAAGGTAAGGGCAATTACGGGATTACATTTTATGACACGCATATGGATTGTTTTCTCAACAAACCCATAATTCCAATTCCAACAAAATTTAACAATTCCAAGACAAAAAATGAATTATTTAATCACTCTAAAGTTATATCCTGGGATACAAGTTAACAAAAACCTTGTTTTAGTACTGATCATTTGGTACCTCCGCAAAAAATGTCGTACACCACCGCGGCAGTTGTCACACGCCCATTTAATCTCCTAAAATTTTAATGGGACATGACCGGCAATACTATGTGGTTCAGTGAATCATCTTCACGCACAAGTACTCAGCCTTGCATACTCGCACCAAAGTATGCATCTGCCTTCACTCATAAGGCATTTCACAATGGAAGTCTTTTCTTCTTTCTCTCTAACTCTTCATGCCCCCATAAGCATAAGAGGTTCTGCCATGTACTTAACCAATTCTCACACAACATCAGCAACATAATGAACACAAAGATATACTGCAACAAACCCATTTTATTGCACTAAAGTAAGATTACAAAACTCGTCTATCACATGGACCAAAAACAGGCCATTCACCCTCTTGGTGAATTCCTAACTCTCTCAAACATGAGACTAACTCTCCTATGTAAGCCTACTGATTTTTTCCACTCCTTAGGACTATTTATACAACAAACTCACTAGCCAAAACCGTGCACAACACTTGCACACGCATGGAACAACCATGTGTCCCATCAGGTAGTTTCCATAACCGCCAATCTGCTTTTCAACTGCCACCTTTTGTGTTGTCGTGCAGATTGAAGCCACACTTGTCTTGAACGGTTAGGGACACTCTACTAAGGCTATGAACTCATTTCATAACCCTTCCAACTTGTCTCGCACCTTTGGCACACTTGTGAAGCCAATAACCAAATTATAACCGTCACTTGAGCCGTATTGCAAACTTGTTGTGCCATACTGGATTCTGTCTTGCGCCAACGTTCATCCCTCTTGGCCCTGCATGCTTATCATTCTAAACTCATGCACGGACATTCCTTAAGATTTAAACATCGATGCCAGCTCCTTAAGCTCACTCTAGTTACTCATGCGTCATATATGCTTCACTTCGCCAATTAGCTTGACAATAGTAATGCAACTCTTGCATTACCAACTTGTTTGCAATATTCAAGATTTGGCCAACCTTGAATATATGCCATAGACCAACTATTAGTCTATTCTTCACTCTTGCATCCTCCTTGAGCTTGGGTCAACTCAATTCCATGGATATGCATCGATGCCAACATCGCATGTTGCATCTGTCACTTTGGCCATGGCTTGTCAAACCCTCAATGAAGCCTTATTGTGTCGGCCAATAAGCTTAATTACTTAGCCAATGTGCTTTGCAGTGTAGCGCCACTCTTGCGCTTCACTGGCCCTGCAGGGTGCCACTATCTTAGTGTTTGACGGTCTATACAGCATACCGCTATTATGGATTGCGTTGCGCTATTATAGCTTGCGTTGCCCTATTATGGCTTCGTATTGCACCATTACGGCGGAACTCTGACTTGTCCTGCAACTCGGTGACACACGATCATTGTGCTTCACTTGCAGTACCGTAATAGCAGTTTATAAATAGGGTATAACATGTTGCCTTTTATGGTCTATGACAAAAAACAATGATAAGATCGCCGGATTGTGAACATTGTTAATCTTCCGATCCGTAATCAACAGTTGTGTAGTTTCTCACTTTGTATGTGACGCAATTTATGCGTATGTTACATGTAAATAAATTAATTAAGTCTTGCTGAATTAGCTAATTTAAGTATTTACTGTTCACGCAAATGTACATATATAATATGCCTCTTGGAAGGGTGATGGATAGCATTAACAAACAGAAACAGGAACGGTGGAGCTAGATATAGTCTACAATATTGAGTTCGACACTAGTGGAATGAATATTTTGATTAATCTTTGATAAGAGAATTACAGGTGCAATTGATCTTGTAAATTGTCTTACAGTTTCACAGACAAACTTAATGAAAATACAGACACATAGATTGTTTGTTTATATACTGACAGACAAGACTCAGACAGCTCATCACCACTCTCTGCCAGCTATAATAACCCAATTATAAACTGACACATATTAAAGGTAGATAACAGTTGAGTGTAACTGCTGTGTTAACCTGTTAAGGAAGGTGTTGTTATTAGCCCCCCTCAAGATGAAAGTGTTTTGCGAAAAAAACTTTCAGCTTGTCACAAAGAAAGTGAAATCTAGGACCTGCCAGACCTTTTGTGAATATATCAGCAACCTTATCCACTGTGGAGATGTAATGAACATCAAGAACTTTGGACTTCACCAATTCCCTGATAAAATGATTGTCCACTGCTAGATGCTTCATGCGGCTATGAAAGAAGGGATTAGATGAGAGAGATATAGCACTTACATTGTCACATTGTATAATTGGGGGTATTGGCAAGAATATATGCAGATCTTTCAGCAACTGACAAAGCCAAATCACCTTAGCTGAAGTTTGAGCTAGACTTCTATACTCAGCTTCTGTGGATCTCCTTGAAACTGTTGTTTGCTTCTTGCTAGACAAAGAGATGGGATTGGAGCCAAAAAAATATGCAATAACCTCATGTGCTTCTTCTGGTATCTAGATCTCCAGCCCAATCTGCATCACTGAAGCCATGAATAGCCATCAGGTCTTTGGTGAATAAAATTCCATGATCAATAGTGCCTTTAATGTATCTCAGAATCCTTTTGGCAGCTATAAAATGTACATATGTAGGATTTTGCATATGTTGGCAAACTTGATTGACAACATAACTGATTTCTGGTCTGGTCCATGTCAAATATTGAAGAGCACCAACAAGTGACATGTACTCGGTGGGATTAGAGAGAGGTTGACCATCAAAAGCACTTTGCTTGTAATTGATAGACACTGGTGAAGAACAAGGCTTGGCACATGACATATCTGTTTTGTCCAATAAGTCTAGAGCATATTTAGTTTGAGATAAGAAGAGACCTGACTCCTCTTGACTTCAAGACCTAAGAAAAAATGTAATGCTCCTAAATCTTTCATTGGAAAGTGTGTGCCCAGATTGGTGATAACTTCATTGCAGTAAGCCTTGTCATTGTATGTAATGAGGATGTCATCCACATAGACCCGAATGAGAGTAATCCTGGGACCTTGTTTTTGTACAAACAATGAAGTATCAGGTTTAGATGAGACAAAGCCATATGACTGCGGAATGTCCTGTAACTTCTCATACCAGGCCCTTGGTGCCTGTTTTAAGCCATATATTACTTTGTGAAGCTTACAAACATGATAAGGCTTCTCAGGGTCAACAAATCCAGGTGGCTGGACCATATAAACATCTTCATGAAGCTCTCCATGCAGAAATGCATTGCTGACATCAAGTTGAGAAATATGCCATCCAAAATGAACAAACGAAGAAAGAATCACTCTTATTGTAGTAGGCTTAGCAACTGGACTAAATGTATCTGTATAATCCAAACCTTCTTGTTGATGATACCCTTTGGCCACTAATCTAGATTTGAACCTTTCAATAGTCCTATCAGGATTATATTTAATTCTAAAGACCCATTTGCAACCCACCAAATTTTGAGAAGGATCTGGATCTACTAAACTCCATATACCATCATTTTGAAGAGTTGTGTGTTCATCTACCATAGAAGTTCTCCATTTAGGAATCTTATTAGCTTGAGTAAAGCATGTAGGAGTGGTAGAAGGATCTTTGGCTATAAGATTTGCTGATAAAGCATGTTTAATAAAAAAGGTTCTTTTAGAGATACAATTTTTACCTCTTGTAATCATGGGATGATTATTGACTTTTGGAGTAGGTAAAGTGTTGACAGACACAGCAGTAGATGATGTTGACTCTGTGAGTATCTCAGTGCTAGCTGTTGGTGAAGAAATAGGTGCAGCTCCATCTGCAGAAATATTATGAGCTGATGCAATGGTTGAACATAAATAAGTACTGTCAGTGATAGCTGTAGGAGGAACTGAAGTGTCCAAGGAAGCATTGGCATTAGAAGCAAATGAAGTAGGTGAATATAGTATCTTGGTCTTCAAAGGAAATACTGTCTCATTGAAAATAACATGTATGGAAATATACACTCTGCCTGTAGATGGATTAAGCATGGTTGGCATGCCTTGGCATGGTGGGTGTGGCTGGCACGGTTTGCCATTGGCACAGGGGTGCGGCTAGCATGGTTGGCATGCCTTGGCGCGGTAGGTGTGGATGGCACGGTTTTCCATTGGCACATGTGGCGTGGGAATTAGGGTTTTGGCCTATCGAAACCCTAATTAGTAAAAAGTACCCTGGTAATTTTTTCACAGACATATTAAAGGGTTCAATAAATGCGTTTAAGTCCTGTGACGTCACTGTCTGGCTAGGGTTTTACGATTTTAACCCTAAGCTAAAAACCACCATCAACAACAATATATGTGAATTGTGATTTTAAAGAGAGAGAAAAGATATGATGAAAAACGTTTTTATTAGAAAAATACCGAATCTGGTTTTGACCGAATAAAGCTCCCAACGAGAAGAGCCGGAATGTGCACCCCAGTTTTGAGGGGGTGCACAAAGTTGGACTCAATTCCAAAGATCTAAATAAGTTGGTTTCACTTCATGGGTGTTATTTGTTAGGGCCATGGCATAATCTATGCCATCTACTGTAAAACTTCGATAGATTAATAGTCTTGGGATTGTTAAATTCTATCAATTTAGCGAAGTATTAATTTATCGATAAATTAATAAATTATTATCATATCGAAACATGCCAAATTTAACTTTGAATTCCTAAAATAAGCATGTAGTGTCAAATATCTACATATTTAATTTGCAATTCAAGTTGTTTTCTAATTGTTTTATGGCATTTTATGTGCATAAATGTATATATTTTAATGTTAACATTAAAAAAAAAAAAACAAAAAAAAAACACAATAAAATCATTTCGAAACTTCTCGTAATAGTGCAGATGAAGTCCAATATATTATAAATGCATACGAAAATAAATAATCGTAGATATCTATTTTAATAAGCATCGTAAAATAATGTAATCACACTGATTATTAATTTATATATTAGTTGGGCCTTATTGGAAGCTTAAAATTTTTATTATCTTATATATATTGTGAGGTTATTAATTTAGCACATTGGCCCAAATCGGGACTGGCAAAAAATATTATCTTAGCGAAGTTATTAATTTATCGCAGATTAATTTAACAAAGTTCTAATTACTTTAAAAAGAATTGACAGGGGCGGTTAGGAATCCGTTTCAGGTTTGAAACTACGCAATCAGCGAGAATAGCAGAGTCCAAATTTAGTGTCGAAGACAGGGCGGCTGGGCCAAAGCATTGTCTACCTTGACAGCAACTCTCAATAACTAAATGTGATCCCCGGTTCCAAACTGTCTTTGGTAGTTCCGAATATTTAACTGTGAAAATCAATGAACCATAGGGCCATTTCATTTGGTGGAAGGTTTGAAGAAATTAAAGGGCGCCACGAACTCATCTTATTCGGACTTGGTTTGGTGGAGGCATGGAGAACCTCTAATATATCTCCCGGAGGATGCAATTCCATACCACCACTATTCGGACTTTGGTAGTTTTAGTGGGGAGACGATCCTAGATTCTGTGGCTAAGACAGATGGCTTGACTGTATGCACTTAATAACTAATAAATAAAGTTACATGTATTAGGCCATTATCCTTGTCTCACTAATTTTTTCTTTTTTGATAATCCTTGTCTCACTAGAACACAAAACAACTAAAGCTTTGTATCCTAGATCGTTTAGAATCTCTTGGTAGCTATGGACGGGTCAGCTAGGGCCGAACCAAAGGTTAACTCGGAATAGGGAAGTTGTGGTACAGGGGTGATTTTTGTGACTTATAAGCGGCGAATCTAGAAACTAGATTAAGGAGAAATAAAATCTTATTAGGGGTAGCAAGAAAGCAAAATTAGGCTTTGAGGATATTTTGGGCTATAGGCTTGGAATCCAAATGAGCAGGGATAACAAGTGCGCACCATTGCTATAAGCTGGATTTGCCACTGCTTATAAGCGGAAACAAAACAAAATAAAACAAAAATGTTAGGATATATGGTGTTGTATGCCGTAATAACTTTGCCGCGCGGTTATGGTTTAAGCCTTTACTACTTTAGGAGAACTTAGTGAGGAACAAAACAAAATAAAATTGTTTAAAAATGTTAGTGGAGTTTTATATGGTGTTGTATAATTTGCAAGCCGTAATAACTTAAAATTTTTATTTTTAAGATATTATTTTTGAAAATAGATTTATAATATGAAAATAGATTAAATTTACTTATTTTTATTTTTATTTTTTTTATAAACCGGGCCGCGGCATAATCCTTGGCTTGTCATAAGCCTCAGCTAATCTCATCCGTCCTTCAACTAAAACGGACAATCTCATCCGTCCTTTGGCTTAATATAATCTTTGATAAATATACGTGACGTTGTCTCTTCTGGCATCTCTTCCCCGCGAGAAAAACCCTAAAATTCTATAGTTTCACCATATATATAGTTTGATTCTTCTTGTGCAAGTCTATTGAAACAAGAATCACAACGACAAGGTGTTAATCAGTCAATAAAACGACCCAAAAAAAAAAAAAAAAACTCTTGTTTAGAGTGGCTAGTTGTGAATATGTTATTATCATCAAGCACGATCAGTAATGCTTCAAAAAAGAAAAAATCAAAAAACAAAAAATCAAGCAGGAGTAAGGAGTACGGTGTTGATTTGCCAACTGAGGTATTATACGAGATCTTCTATCGTCTTCCTACAATAGATCCGGTTTATAGATTCAGGTGCGTATCAAAGTTATGGAATTCCCTTTTATCAGACCCATCTTTCATCAACAAAATTTTCAATAAGATTACTACCATCCCATGGATCTTCATGTATGAGCCATCAGACCTTCAAGTCCAACTCTATCTAAATCAGTACCACCAATTCATAAATCATCATGATGGTTTGTCCTTTGAATTCCTTTTGGAAACAGATCCATTCAAAACACAAAAGATAGAAAAAGCATGCCTCTTAGATTCATGCAGTAATGGTTTAGTACTATATTCAGCAGATCCGGAACTACATCGTCCTTCAGCATCCTCGAATACTATGTTCTACATATGCAATCCCCTAACCAAACAATGGGTCTCCCTCCCTCCTCGACCGACATATAATGGTTCTCGAAAATTTTATGGCCAGCAAATTAAATTGGTATGTGAATCCTGGACTGCGTCACTTAGTCATTCTATATGCAACTACAAGGTGGTTAATATCTATTCTGTTTCGGAAAGAAACACCCGCTTACAAATCTTTTCTTCTGACACCGGTAGATGGAAAACCTCCAAAGTTCCAAGTCCTGAACAAGTATGGTATGATTTTTCTAAACTGGTTATCCGTCATGGTGTCTTGTATTGGACGAATAAGGGAATAAATACTGATAAAAATATGTTGATAGCTTATAGTCTAGAAAACAAAAAAAATGGTAGTGATCGATGCAGGTCAATTGGTTTTCCAAGAATGAGTACTGATGCAGCAACGTATAGTATAAAAGTTGCTAGTTTTACTGGGGAGTCGGAAGGGTCTATCCTCTATGGCTATATCTGTGCTAAAATCGATCAAAACGATCATCAGGCAAATTTTAAAGTTTTCCTCGATATGTGGCAGCTTGAGGATGACTACACTAGTGGAGGATTGAACTGGCAAATGCTGCACAATAGTATCGAACTGAAGCGTTACAGATCCTCCTGCGTAACCAAGGCCATATATATGTGTATTAATCCGGTGGATCGAAATGTTATCATCATCGTTGACCAAGGTTGCTGTCTCGCCTACAACATTACAGATCAAACATATGAAGTTCTACTTGGTTGTCCTATTCCAACTCGTATCAAAGACCATCAGTTGCCACCAATTTTGATAACACCCAAGCCAACAGTGATCCCAGAAATAACTCCTTACTGAGTTCTCTGCACTTTATCGTTTATCTAATGGAATTCAGTGTAATTTCTCTTTAATTGCTATAGGTTCACTTGAGTCTTAATATATGTTGGTCTTAAATTTCTTTAAACGATATGCTTTCACATGTATTGCGCGCAGTTCTTTGGCTGCCATTTTTCTTTCAAGTATGTTCCAACAGCTGAGCTCCATCCCAAGTCCTCTGAATGAGTATTGATTGCATGGGAAAATGCTCTTAATTGTTTGCATGTGATTTTTTTCTTTTGTGTCTATTTTCACCTGAGTTCTTAGCAAAATGCTGGTTTTTGCTTGTATATATTATTATCTTAGTCAAACAGCTTGAGAACTTTGTGGGAGACTCAGCTTAAAGTGTAGGAAGACGATTACTAAGAAGAATATTTAAGTTACCTGACATACTTTTTGGTCGCAGGGCATATTTGTGGTTGACGTAAACAACTTTCAAACTTACTGCATATGTTAGTTTAATCCATCCCAGAAAAGTTCCTTTAGCTTCTGGTTGTATAGTGGAGTGCGCAAAGTGACTTTGTCAATGAAGATACCGAATTAATAATGAAATTTCTATGTAACTGGAAATGAATACGAAAGTTTCAAATGTCCCTGAATATATGTTATTTTTAGTGGATTTAATTCAGTTGACCGCTGAATGAAGGAACTGTTCACGCAATTGTACATAGTATGCCTCTTGGAACGGTGATGGATAGCATTGACAAACAGAAACTGACCCTTTGGAAGTTGCACTATATTTGCTTATATTAAGTGTTTCCTTGAAATTTCTTCTCTGATTTTGTCAACTCAATCGGTCATGAACAACTCGTATTTAAGCTAGGTTCCATTCTGCGAAACGTTCCAAGAAAACACAGCTTTAAACCGTATCCTCTAGAAGTCACGGCACACCGGATGACAAAAATGAGGACCCATTTCCTGGCGCTTTTCATTTTCTTCTATCTCCTACAGATTCAATGTTTTGTAAATTCACAACAGAAAGGGTTTCTCTACAATGACTTTGGAAACGCTTTTCTGAGCCGTGATGGTGCAGCTCAAGTCGCGGACAATGGCCTGTTGCAGTTAACTGATCACAGGGACAAGTATCAGACGGGTCACGCCTTTTATTCCCGGCCGTTTCAATTGAACGGTAATGTATCCTTTTCTACCAATTTTGTTGTTGCAATAGCATCTGAGTTTGGCGCCAATGGATTAAGCGGTCAGGGGATGGCTTTTGTAATTACACCTCAACGGGCGATTCCAGGAGCTCTGCCAAACCAATACCTTGGCCTGTTTAACGAGTCCAGCAATGGACAATCCGCAAACCATCTCCTTGCGGTGGAGCTAGATACTGTCTACAATATTGAGTTCGACACTATCCAGGAACCCCATGTTGGAATTGACGTCAATAGTCTAAAGTCTATTAATTCCACTGTCCCTGCGTATTCCGTCAACGGGAAATCCGAAAAGATAAATCTGAACAGCGGGGAACCGGTTCAGGTGTGGGTAAATTATGATTGGATAGACAAGCTACTAACTGTCTCATTAGCTCCACTTCACGCGTCAAAGCCAGATGTTCCTCTCTTGTCATGGTCCCAAGATCTCTCCACTGTTTTCTTGGATTCCATGTACGTCGGCTTTTCCGCTTCAACCCAAAGTATACCGACGTATCATTACGTATTAGGGTGGAGTTTTCAGATTGATGATGAAGCTCCTGCGCTAAATCTTGCAAGCCTTCCTAAGCTACCTCAGCCGGCTCCTCCTCCTAAAAAGAAATCAAAGTTGGTAATAATTCTGCCTGCAACACTTGGTCCAATCTTTGTTTTAGCACTGGTGGCGATCATTTGGTACCTCTGCAAAAAATGTCGTACGCCACCGCCGCAGTTTATAACTAGGACCTAAGATGTTGCCATTTGTGGTCTATGAAAAAACGCTAAGATTTGGTCGCCGGTGTGAGCATTGTTAGTCTTCCTCTGTAATCAACAGTTGTGTAGTTCCTCACATTGTTTGTGATGTAATTTATGCGTATGTTACATGTAAATAAATTGATTAAGTGTTGCTGAATAAGCTAATTTAAGTAATTTCTCTTGTTTTAATGTTGGGTTTTCGTTTATTCAGCCATTGTCGCTATCTGACTTCGCCTCCTGAATTCTGCATCATCATTTGACCAGGTCAATGCGAAAAGAAGAAAATATCGCGTTAGGCTAACGTGGTTATGTGTAGGAAATCAAACTCACAAGTCACAAGCTTTACCCATTATGTATTAGAATCGAAGCAAATCGATGTAATGTCACATAAACTTATTCAAACAAACAAAAAATCTTGTAAAGACTGCATCACGTATATACAGGGTACTCCCAACTTACAATGCCGGCATTGTAAGTTATTTATCGAGCACGCCGGCACCATTGTTCGGCATGGTCTTCACCAATACAATGTTGGCGATGTAAAAAAGAAAATTCACTTTTTGAAGGTGGAAACTTCTGAGGAGCCCAAGTCTGGTTCCTCTCTCTTTTAGAAACCCATCAATAAGATGGTATATATGTGTAGCCCAAAATTCACAACGTACGGCTAAGATTATTAGTTTTAGATTCGATTTGTAATTATACATTTTAAGATGGACTTAATTAACCTTCATTAGTTAATTATTAATTTGCAAAAAAAAAATGTAAAAAAAAACGTTAATTCAATTCAAATAAAGCGTATTTATTGGCGTTATTTACGACTAACTAAATGTTATCGGTGGACCTCACTTAATCCGACTAACTAAATTATCTTACTAATTAGATAGGAAAAAACGTTTTTTACGTCAATGCCGTTAATTATGGCCCGCAATTACCCTTATCAAGTCAGTTAATTGTAAATTTATTTGCACGTGAGAGGAGATCCCGTTCTCTCTCAAATTTCTTATTGAATCACCGTCAATCAAATTTCTCTCAAGGTAGCATTAAATTCTTCGTAAAATCTTATTGATTTTGTTGGGTTGAAATCAACGATGCTAAGTTTTCTTTAAGAGGGTGAGTGGTCAGTAATATTAGCTATTGATTTTTTACCTTTTCTTCAATACATAATGGCTTCAAAGTTGTTTTTAGGTATTTGATTTAGTTCTTTTTGGTGACTTTGTTTACTCTTTGAACTTTTCCACAAGGTTGCTTTGAGTTTTATTTTTCTCATTTCATTTTTATGATTTCTTGCGCATGATTTTTAATTTTTGGGGTTTCATCTAAATATGAACTAGTGATAATTGAAACTTTCACAAGTATATTTGCATGTGATAATTGCAGTTTTACTTAGGAAAACTATGAAAATTTCGATCATCACAGTTCTTACAGTTGAAAATATGAATTTTCAACATCTTAATTTTAGTGAAAAACGGAATTTTCCACACATATTTGTGAGATTGAAAATTTTAACCAATTGTGAAAATTTAATTTTTCACGAATTTTTTTTTGTGATAATTGAAGTTTTTTACAGAAACTAATTTTAGAGGGGCTTTAATGGGAATTATGTTAGGAAAAGTTATTTTATAAATTAATTTTTAAGAGCAATTTTAGGGAGCTATTTTAGAGAAGATTTTTTAGGTTTTTATTTAAACCTATTTTTGCAAAATAAAAAGATATTGTCTAATAGTCAAAGGTTATTTTTGTAACCAGTTTTTAATATAACTAATTATGGGTTCTTCATATATCAAATCTTATTGGTGGGTTTTGGATATACAAAAAATGTAAAATGGGCTAGATATAAGTTTCCCCCTTTTTGAAGCATTACAGATAAATGGATTAACATTCTCAAATAATTTTAAATTAAAGGTCATATGGTTGGAAGCACTAGAATAAAGAAACCATCCAGTTGAGTAGATACCTTTAGAGATTGAGAAAGCAAAAGCTACCGTAGAATTGTTACCAACTGTAAGGGATTGTTTGAGCATTTCTTGGATATCAGCAAGAGTGGTGGATGTAGTTGCCAATGATTCACGGTTTGCCTCTATATCAGATGAGACCGGTGTTGTAGTAAAATGTGTTGGGGGAATTCACACTAAGTCTCATATTTTCCTGTATATTTTTAGATGGTGATGATGGGAAACTCCTCACTCTATATCCGAAATCCTTACAATAATTACATTGAACACGGGATGAATATAGTGATGTTGTAGTTGATGGAAGACTGCAGTTCTTAGCTATATGTCCAAGCTTATTGTGGTTGTAACATTGGAAGTGAGTCATGTGACGGTATGATGAAGCTGGTTGGTTTTTCTGATAGTGAAAATTTGGACCCGAAGGCACAACAAACACAACAAATATACCTGGTTTGATCTGTTTGTATGTTTCTTCAGTAATGAGTTCTGATAGCGTATCTTCAACAGTTGGAAGAGGTGGGCGATGAAGAATGAAAGATCCGACTGATTCAAATTCATCCTGTAAAGCCATCAGGAGTTGAACTAAACGCGACTCCTCTCTTTACTTTTGCCAAAATTATGCATCAATGGCCCATTTCGGCTCGATGAGTGTTAACCTATGAAGTACAAATACTTCAAAATCGATGATGTATCTTTATCGGACGTCGTATCAGCGTCAGATATTTGGGATACATATCGGATATTTGATCCATTTAAATTATCCTTTTTTATTAATTACAAAAACGGTAGCAGATACTCTGAGATACCTCTCAAAAACTCTAAGAGGGGATACATCCCGTGATATAATTGGAGCGCATATATAATTTATTATTGGAGAGAAATTGGAGCGTATATAATTTCATCATTCAATGAAGAGAAACAAGATTATACCCCAACGTGTTGAGGATCTAATGTTTATTCATAGTAATCTTCGTCTCCTTTCATGAAAAAAAGTAAACATTATACGAAAGGAGCAAGTACAAGGTGGGACATCAGTGGAGATGAATTTGATCCACTAGACGGTGTGGGTGAATATGAAGTTGCAATTCTTTCACTTAACGAGACAAAAATAATAGCGGTACTCTTTGATGAAGACAATATTGATGAGTGATGGGTGAGCGAGATGTTAGATAGCTTTTATCTATTTTGTTTTTAATATTTCAGATAGCATTTAAGGATTTTTATTTTATTTTATGTGATTTTTTTTTACTAAAATGAATTATTAAATTAAATATTTTTAATAGATACACGTATCCTCATTTTTTGAACATTGACGAATCTCGGTATCAGTATCTCCGTATCCGTTTCCGTGCTTCATAGATGCTAAATGATTCCAAATTACTGACATCTCTGCGTGAAAATCAGAGATTGATTGATCATGTTGTTTCTTAAGAGATCAAATATCTACTTCAAGATTATACCTTTGAGCATAGTTAATGTGTTTACCTTTTTGAAAGAAAGCCTCGTGCTTTTTTGGCAAGATCAAAACTAGTAAGTTGCATACTGATTGAAGTAATTACTCAATTTCCAATCCATGAGAGTACCTTGTGATTGTTGACTTCCCAATCACTTAAATCGACGCTGGTTGTTGTCGGACATCTTTCTTGGCCATTAACATATTCTTACCTTTGAGAAAACTTCTCATCATGAAAGGCCAATGTTTGTAATACGTTCCATCTAGTTTCGCAGTAATGGGTTGAAAGTATTCCCGCAACATGGTTGAGAAGAAGAAAAAAACGGATATGGATGATGATAATTACAGGAGCATACTCTTGAATCGCAGTACTTTGAACAAGATTGATAAAAAGAAACCATATTTGTTTTCCGCTAAAAACAGGAGTATAACAAAATAATCTAAACACGATAGTTTTCGAATCTAGTTTGCAGCGGAAGCCTTTCGATATATCGCTTTTGGCTCGTTAGAAATTCGCGGGCCTAACTAACCTAGAGAACCGGCTTGTAAGGATAGGATTGTCTGAAGTTTATAATTAAGCACACGACCTAGATTGTCCGAGGATTATTAAGCAGCGTCCTAGATTACCTTAGGCGATGTGGGAATACTAATACAAGAGGCGGTGCTTCCGCGAGTATTCCTATTGTTTCTACATTAGCTCAATCCTGGCTAGTCATAATAAGGTCCATAAGAAAAAAAAAGGGGTGAATTTGTGGAACAAGAGAAAATATTTGCTGGAATAAAAATAGAAGAAATGTTACATTTTAAAATTTTAACCTGGCTTGATTGGGGTATACCCAAACTAATTGGGGTATACCCAATTTTAAGTGGACATGTGACCTTACTAAGGGGAGGCCAAAACGTGGTAAAGTTACTTTAATACCCCTATACTAATTAACCTAAAACTAAACCCTAAACTTAAAAACTAAAAAACTGATTAATCTTTCTCTAATCCTTCTTCTCTAATCCATCTCCTCTTCTCTTTCATTCCAAAAACCTAAAATCAACCAAAATTTTCAATTTTGATTTTCTACAAAAAATGGTTGATTCTAAACGATCCAGCAGCAAGAGAGATTCAACTGGTAACATCCACAGATCCAAATCATAGGGAAAAGGTAAGGGAAAGGTTGGAACTAGCAAACCCGAAAATCCAATCCTTGAAGGTGTTGAAAAGAAACCTCTAAAGGTGAAAAGAAGATTGTAAGTGATTTATAAACTCAAACCCATTATTGTTTTGTTGAGTATGATTGTTAGATTAGGTTAGAAATCGAAAATTTTGATTTTCGATTTTGTGGCCGGCAAGGTCGATAGTTGAACAACACGCCGGCCATTTGTATTTTCAAAGCGCTAGGAAGGGTCTCATGATGAATAACATGCCGGCTTTTCATCAGAGCCATGGCGATTGTTGGACAATAACCAGTGGCCGGCAGGGTATAATAACCAACCATGCCGGGTTATATTTGGTCGGCATGATTTTAGACTTGTACCTTGCCGACGTTAGGCATCAGAAACCTTAATTTCCTAAGTTATTAGTCGGCGTCTTCCATAAATAGGACCATTCCGTCTTTTTATTTGTTGGCACGGTATTTGGTTATCTCCTTACCGGCTTTATCGTAGCTAGCAAGTGTAGTTGGTTAAAACCTTGCCTACCGTGGAAGAAGATCAACAGTGTTGTGTTGTTTGTTTTCATATATCTTATTTGTGCATTGTTTAGGTTCCTAGAGGAAACAAAAGAAGATCTACCTTGTACGGTAACTGCAGAAGAGATATTAGAATTTATTGATGGAATTTATCCCAATTTAGAAGATCCTAAAGATGAAACTGAAGAGAATTGCCCCGTAAGAAAGTTACTTCGATGGGTAAGAAGGATCCCTGAAGAATTCCTAAGGTTTATGCACAGTCCTAGCAATCCCTCAACTATGTTGAATGCACATCATCGAGGAGGAAGAAGAGGAGGTTGATCCAGGGACTTTTTTCAGGGCATGTGACTTTTCTGGAGTAAACCCCTATTACAATGAGGCCGGTGATTACATAGGTCCAGATAAGGGAAAAGCAAAAGCTGATGCCGGTGAAAAAGCTAGTGATGGGGAGGAAGATAGCAACAATAAGAATGATCCATGAAATTCTTAAACTTTATTATGTTTCACTTGGTTTAGAAACTTAAATTGTGGTTTGAACTCTTTTATTATGTTTTGAACTCTTAGATTGTGGTTTGAGACTTGTTAAACTTATTTTAATTTTCAGTTTTAGTTGCTTTAGAAGTTATTATTTTGTTTATACGATTTTAGACAAAGTACTTGAGGCCGGCATGATATGAAGTCTCTACATTTCCGACCGTACTTGAGGCCGGCATGGTATGAAATCTATACCTTGCCGACCTAAATGTTAGTTGCACCTTTTAGGTACAAAGTACAACCCATTGAATGCTCAATGGCTAGAAATTTCAAAATCAAGATATTAGGTATGTTGTTATTATAAAAGCATTCCCAACTTCATCTTCAACCTTGCATAAAGAATGGAAGTTTCACCACCAAATATTTGTAGTCTTTGTACACTTAGTGGTCATTTTGCAAGCGATTGTCCCTTTGAAGGAAGCAAATGCACTATTGAAGGTTGTAAGGGATTCTTATTTCTCATGAAAGCTGCAATAGGAGGTGTATATCAGCCGTATGCTTCAAAATGAACTTGTTGTGGGTTTTTTTATTGGATAGATGAGCGTGTAGCTCCGTATGAAGATAAAGTTGCTAAAATCAACCTTCTACCATGCACGAGATCCATGTCATGACTAGAAGATGAAGCTAATTACCTCTCCTAAGAAATTGTGTACTGGAAAAAGATATTATATATGTCCCAAATGTGTTAGGTAAAGTTTTTAACGTTTGTATGCTTTAATTAAGGTTTGTATCCGATATATAGTCGGCATTTTCCTAAATTAGAATCCGCGCGCCCTTACAATCAGCATTTTCGTATATTAAAGGCCTTCCTATAGGTTGTTCTGTCGGCATGGATATTATAATATACCTTACCGGCTTTATAGAAAATAACATTAATGAATAATTTTTGAGGGAGTTATTAGCCGGCATGGTTCTCCTCAATAACAATGCCGGCTCAATAAACGCAGCAAGCAATTTGGCAAAACCAGGACCTTACGGTTTAATAGAAAAGACCACCCAGAACAATCTTTTTAAGGGAGTTATTAGCCGGCATGGTAAATTTCAAAAACATTGCCGGCGTATCAGGAGCCGGCAGCTTGGCAAAAGCCAGACCTTGCCGGCCATATCAGGCAGCTTTTTCCTGCATTGTCATGCATTGCGGCGTGCTAGCCCGACGAAATAATACCGTGCCGACCTGGTAAAGCCGGCAGGTTTGGTAATAAATATTATGCCGACCAAATGAGAATACACCCAAAAAAACACATCCATTTCATTCATTTGTAGCACTCCAAAGTACATTACACAAAACACGCATGCGATTACAAAAGTACTCCAAAAAGTACGAATGTTTTGTTTAGTACTCCATTGTACACTACACAAAAAGCTGCTTTATTCCCTACTCATATTCACTCCTCACTCAAATCTATTGGAGGGAGTTGATTCAAATCTATTGAACCTCCTTTAGTAAAATCTATGGGACATTCCCGAGACTCATCTATAACATTCCAAAGGGCCATGTTGTCCTCATAAATTTTCATCTATTCCTTGCTCTTGTTGTTTGTGAACTTCTCCCACAAACTAAACCTACATAGAGGAGGTAATGGACATTCCTTATTGAGTTGTAGACCAATAAAATGATTTTTATCCACCAAAGCCATGACAATTCTTCTATGCTTGAGTTGCTCCACGCAAACCGCATGTTTCGGTGCAAATGCTATAGATAGTCCCTCACTAAAAAAATGTACCACGCATTCCAAGTATCTCGCAATAGATGGCCACACTCCGGCATTCTCAACCAATGCTCCCATTTGATCGGTGCGTTTCCCTCGGGCCTTTAACACTAGTTAGCAAACCTTTGAAAGTTGCTTCTTTCTCCTCCATGGAACCTTCTAGAATCATTGAGATATGGAACTCCTTGTCGTTTTCTAGTCGAGCGGCCATCTTCTTTCTAATGTATTGGCATTGGGTGAGATTCTCTTAAACCGCTCCACTTAGGTGTCCCAATTGTTGCGAGATAACGTGAAACCCACAATTTCCATCTTTCGGAACATCGTCGGTACCAATCACGAAATCTTGAATAATTGGAGGGAGTTGAGTGCGATACTTTTGCAACACCGGTTGTACTACCTTCTTTGAACGACCTTTTTTCTTCGCAACATCTCCTTGGCTTGCTTGGCTCTCAAGAGGTAGAGTTCCATTTGTATTCAAGTTAGAGACGGTTGGTGTAGTTAAATCCTTCTTTGACCGATATCATTATTAGTGTACTCATGGATAGCATGTTGCACCGTCACAATCCCATTTTGACTCGTGAAAAGTAGACCTTTTAGTCTCCCATGAGCTTGCTCTACCATACTTGTGGATTCAAGTTTGAAATGTTTATAGTCGTAAGTATAAGCATACACAAACCTCTCTTTGTGTGGTTCCCGTATCCACACCAATAACCGATGGATCGGAGGTTCCAAAGAAAAGGGGGAGGCCACCAAAGGTACCAACGTCAAGCTTGCAAGAACAACAAGTTGAGCATTCCGAAGCCACACCCATAGTCGATGTATCAGAGGTTCCAAATAAAAGGGGTAGGCCGCCAAAGGTATCAACATTGAGCTACCAAGAACTACAAGGTGAGCATTCCTAAGACACACCCGTAGTCGATGTATCAGAGGTTCCAAAGAAAAGGGGTAGGCCCCCAAAGGTACCAACATTGATCTACCAAGAACTACAAGATGAGCATTCCGAAGCCACACCCGTAGTCGATGTATCAGAGGTTCCAAAGAAAAGGGGTAGGCCCCCAAAGGTACCAATATTGAGCTACCAAGAACTACAAGGTGAGCATTCCGGAGCCACACCCATAGTCGATGTATCGGATGTTCCAAAGAAAAGGGGTAGGCCCCCAAAGGTACCAATATTGAGCTACCAAGAACTACAAGGTGAGCATTCCGGAGCCACACTCGTAGTCGATGTATCGGATGTTCCAAAGAAAAGGGGTAGGGGTAGGCCAAGGAAGTATAATCTCCCGTCACATACCGAAGACATTTGGAGGGTAGAGATTACAGAGGATGGTTTGGATATAATTAAGCTAAAAGTTGGTAATATGACGATGTTTAAGGATTCGCAAACGGGTAGGACTTATAGACACTACCATACGAAGATACAGTCTTACATAGACCAACTTACAAAATAAAAACAAAATTATCAACAACACCCATTTATTCTCGTATAGGGAACTGAAAAATGTCCATGGAAAACACTCCATGTAATAATCGGATTAATAATCTTTCTCCTCAGAGAGGCAAAGTTCAACTGAAATATCGAATCTAGAGAGTAGGCCAAGCACTTGTTCTCTTTTTACAATGCCAGAAGGTTTATTTAGCTCGTTAACAAAAGACAGGTGCGGCATAAAATTGTTAACAAGCATGTCGAAAGACCAGTCAAGATATCCGCCAGTAGCCTGTGATGTTATCTTCAAGCAACCAAATAAATAGCGGATGAAAATTAAATACACAAGTTCAAATTAAACTGGCCAGGCCTGTTTTAATACGGACCGGGCTAGGCTTTGGCCTGCTTAAACTGGCCTGGCCTTTTTGACACATCTATTTTCATGGTACTACGTAGTAGACAGAAAACTACACAGGGGCCATCATCATTGAGATCAAAACCTTAATATCTTTTGTTTGGTTGCTCACGCTTGGGATACTGTCGTCCGGTGTGAGACCAAACTAATATGAACTTCAATTCTAAAGGTCCAATCCTTTAAATAAAAAGCTCTGACTTGTTCTAGTGCTTGTTGTGCCCTTTATTGTCTAAAAGATAAAGCCATATGGATATGAGCCACCTTACTGTATTGGAGGGTAACTAAAGACACTATTGCCTTGAATTTGGTTGCATGACTCTTCTTTCTTGAAGGACTCTGTTCTTGCTTTGATAAAGGCTTTTGAAGAAGTGACCAATTTATAAAGTGCCGAGCATTAACCTAACATTTTGCTATTGAATTGGCAAAAAATTGATTTACATGTGCTGGAATCATAGTCACACATGTCAATGTCCAATCTCTTGAATCCCATGTATAATACAAATGTTAGTCACCCATGTGATGCCATAGAAAATAAGCCTGTCGTCTATATCAAAAGTTGAGTTTTTCACCGTAACAATTGACCCATACATATCACTGCGAGGTTCAAAATTGTTGAGTTTGATTTGAAAGAACTAGAGACAAAGGTAAAATTGAAAAGTAAAAAATAGACGCTAAATTCGGAAATGGTTTTTAAGATGATCTTATCAGAAGCAATGAGTTGAACAATAGCCAGATAACTCATTTACTTAATCATTACAAATGTTGTCTGGTAGTTTACAGCCTCATCAAGCATAATGCCAACTACCAGACATTAATTCTATCTGACATCTTAATGCATAATAATATCACCTTCAAGCTTCACCTTTGTTTAAATACTACACAATTGTTTTCCATCAAGTAGTCTATCAATTTTTTCTATCTTTGAACTTGTTTCTTCTCTTGAAACACTATCCATATTCTTCCTCTTTCAACATTTCCACTATGGAGTTTCATAGGGCAAAGATTATGGCACAAAGTGATGAAGATGAAGAAAATATTCTTGTACATGAGGGATTTCGCAATGTTCGTGTTGATGGAAGTAATCCAAGGCAGCCGCTTTTGGTATTTGAAGATTTAGGTTCACAGGAGATAAGATGGATTGCTGATTTTGTTAGGATTGATAACAAAATATTTGGGTACAAAGATCCACCAGTGTTTGAAGAAGAAGCAACTGAAACGAATGTTGAAAGAAAGATCATGAATGCAGATTGTTATACATTTCCAAGGTTTGAAGAGCAACAAGGGTTTGATTCCATTTGGTAAGCCATTTCAAACTTAAAAGAATCCTCTGTTTTTCATTTTTTGGCTGGCCTTTGCTTTGTTTTCTTTCTGTTCAAGTATCTTTGTCTTTTTCTTACTCTTTTGGGTGTTTGTAACAATGACCGAGGGAAAGCTATGCCTGAAGTTACTGCTTATTTTCCTTTTACTATTTTGCAATCAAAAGTTGAACAAGACGAAATCCCTGTTAGTTTTTAATGTTTTTTTATTTTTATTTTTCAGCTTTTCAGAATTAATTTTTTATATGATGTACGAATGGGTTGAGTCTTTTTTTTTTCTTGTTTTGTTTTGTTTTTAAAGCATGAATCCTTGTGATGTTTTTTTCATTATTTGTAAGGATTTGTTATTATATAGAAAAGGCTTCTCAGAGTAGCCATATGAGTTTTTGGGAGATTATTTCTTCCAATTTTCAGTCTCGTATCTGGTTTAGTGATGAGGCATAAAAGTCTTTTTCTAGTTCTTAGAAATTGATATTTTTTCCAGAGCTTTTTGATTTTGGACTTGTCAGAAAATTTTATGTGTTTTTCAATCTAGTCCTTCAATCGGCCTTTGATTGGTCCTCCATGTTCGTTTTTTATTTTGGTTATTAATCAAGTTTCGTTCCGATTTGCCTTGAATAATCGGATGTGGAAATTTGAGACCACGTTCGGTTCGAGACAAGGGCATAGAATAAATATATGAGAGGAATTTGTTTCTTCACCTTCCTCTTGAATCAATCTTAGTGGGAAGGAATGATTTTTCTTTCTTATTCTTACAAATCCGATTGATAGTTAGTAGAACGAGTCTTTAAAGTTAAAGGAAGGTCGTGCGAGTTCGACCCTAGTTTGGATCGAGAGACTCCATCCGCTGGATTCAATTGGAAAAGATTAATGGAGATATCTTAGTAACTCTTTATTGTAATACCCCTGTAGTCTTTTTGGTTTCCATTAAAAAAAAATGAAAAATTGATTTTCTGAGAGTTGTTACATGTAAAATATTTCTCCAAATCGTTTGATTTCATATGGTAAGCTATTTAAATCCTCATTGTGTTTTCTTATTGTTATGGATTTTTTGCTGGTTCTGTCTTTGTTTTCTTATTGGTCTAGTAGTTAGGGGTCTTTGAGAAGATTGAGGGAAAGCTATGCCTGAAGTTAATGATTTTCTTTTTCTTATGAAAAATTGAAAACCAAGGTGGATCTTTTTGAGAATTGATTTTTATTATGATTTAACGAATGGGTTGAATCTTATTAAACATATATACTGGAATTTGTAAAGATGAAATTGGGATTTGGGGTTTTATACAGATCCAGAAATGTAATCAAGATAAAGTTTCATATTCACCTGCTTCCAACACATGTTTAAAACTTTTGATTGAGGAAACATATATAGATATAAACTTTTGATTCAGGAAATGAAAATAGATATCCATGTCAAAGATGGAGTAGGTAAACTTTTAATTGTCTTACTTCATTAGATTCATGATTAGACGTGTTCAATTATGTTCGATAGTGTTAATTGTATGCTCGAATTTCATGATTCAAATGTGTTCAATAGTGTTAATTGTATGCTCGAATTTCATGATTCAATGTGTTCAATTGTGTTCTTACTTCTAAAGTGTATTCTTGGATCGTTTATTTCTGAGTTAGGGTTTAGGAGAATTTGGAAATTGTTGTTGTTTTTGGGTTCATGTATTATATTGGTCGTGTTTAGGGGTTTTCTTTTGCTAGAATGATTTTCACAATGTTTGTTTCTTTAGTTTTGGTTTGGTTTAGTATGTGTTTATTTTTCTTAAGGGTGTGTTTAGATTGGATAGTGGATGTTGGCTAAGGCATTGCCAATAGTCCACATGAACGTCTGATTATGGCTTTTGAAGATTTAGCACAAATAGAAATAACCTTAAAATTGAATTAACCAGTATAAAAGGGTCGAAATGATGATGTTTAAAGCTGCATGCCTAAAAGAGATGGTAAGCCATTTCAACCTTAAAAGAATCCCCTGTTTTTCATTTTTTGGCTGGCCTTTGCTTTGTTTTCTTTCTGTTCAAGTATCTTTGTCTTTTTATTACTCTTTTGGGTGTTTGTAACAATGACAGAGGGAAAGCTATTCCTGAAGTTACTGCTTATTTTCCTTTTACTATTTTGCAATCAAAAGTTGAACAAGACGAAATCCCTGTTAGTTTTTAATGTTTTTTTATTTTTATTTTTCATCTTTTCAGAATTAATTTTTTATATGATGTACGAATGGGTTGAATCTTTTTTTTCTTGTTTTGTTTTGTTTGGTTTTTAAAGCATGAATCCTTGTGATTTTTTTTTCATTATCTGTAAGGAGTTGTTATTATTTAAAAAGGCCTCTCAGAGTAGCCATATGAGTTTTTGGGAGATTATTTCTTCCAATTTTCAATCTCGTATCTGGTTTAGTGATGAGGCATAACAGTCTTTTTCTAGTTCTTAGAAATTGATATTTTTTTCCAGAGCTTTATGATTTTGGACTTGACAGAAAATTTTATGTGTTTTTCAATCTAGTCCTTCAATCAGCTTTGATTGGTCCTCCATGTTCTGTTTTATTTTGGTTATTAATCAAGTTTTTGTTCTGATTTGCCTTCGAATAACTGGATGTGGAAATTTGAGACCACATTCGGTTCAGACAAGGGTATAGAATAAATATATGAGAGGAATTTGTTTCTTCACCTTCCTCTTGAATCAATCTTAGTGGGAAGGAATGATTTTTCTTTCTTATTCTTACAAATCCGATTGTTAGTTAGTAGAAAGAGTCTTTAAAGTAAGTTAAAGGAAGGTCTGTGCGAGTTCGACCTAGTTTGGATCGAGACTCCATACTTGCTCGGATTCAATTGCAAAAGATTAATGGAGCTATCTTAGTAACTCTTTATTGTAACACCCCTGTAGTCTTTTTGGTTTCCATTAAAAAAATGAAAAATTGATTTTCTGAGAGTTGTTACATGTAAACTATTTCTCCAAATCGTTTGATTTCATATGGTAAGCTATTTAAATCCTCATTGTGTTTTCTTATTGTTATGGATTTTTTGCTGGTTCTGTCTTTGTTTTCTTATTGGTCTAGTAGTTAGGGGTCTTTGAGAAGATTGAGGGAAAGCTGTGCCTGAAGTTAATGATTTTCTTTTTCTTATGAAAAATTGAAAACCAAGGTGGATCTTTTTGAGAATTGATTTTTATTATGATTTAACGAATGGGTTGAATCTTATTAAACATATATACTGGAATTTGTAAAGATGAAATCGGGATTTGGGGTTTTATACAGATCCATAAATGTAATCAAGATAAAGTTTCATATTCACCTGCCTTACCTCATTGTTTATGGAACACCTTACAGTAATAGGTATTGATTTGATCACTACACTCTTTTTTGTACCGATTAGCCATACAACAAAATCTTACTGCAATGTTTCATTCCTTTATGTACACATATTAATGGATTTTCACTAACCCTGTGAATATGCGCTGCTTGTGTGTACCACATAAAGCATTCCCACCACCACACCACACCACATAAATCCAGACATTAATTCTATCAGACATCTTAATGCATAATAACATCACCTTCAAGCTTCATCTTTGTTTAAATACTACACAATTGTTTTCCATCAAGTAGTCTATCAATTTTTTCTATCTTTGAACTTGTTTCTTCTCTTGAAACACTATCCATATTCTTCCTCTTTCAACATTTCCACAATGGAGTTTCATAGGGCCAAAATTATGGCACAAAGTGGTGAAGATGAAGAAAAGATTCTTGTACATGAAGGATTTCGCAATGTTCGTGTTGATGGAAGCAATCCAAGGCAGCCACTCTTGGTATTTGAAGATTTTGGTTCACAGGAGATAAGATGGATTGCTGATTTTGTTAGGATTGATAACAAAACATTTGGGTACAAAGATCCACCAGTGTTTGAAGAAGAAGCAACTGAAACGAATGTTGAAAGAAAGATCATGAATGCAGATTGTTATACAATTCTAAGGTTTGAAGAGAAACAAGGGTTTGATTCCATTTGGTAAGCCATTTCAACCTTAAAAGAATCCTCTGTTTTTCATTTTTTGGCTGGCCTTTGCTTTGTTTTCTTTCTGTTCAAGTATCTTTGTCTTTTTCTTACTCTTTTGGGTGTTTGTAACAATGACCAAGGGATAGCTATGCCTGAAGTTACTGATTATTTTCCTTTTACTATTTTGTAATCAAAAGTTGAACAAGACTAAATCCCTGTTAGTTTTTAATGTTTTTTTATTTTTATTTTTCAGCTTTTCAGAATTAATTTTTTATATGATGTACGAATAGGTTGAATCTTTTTTTTTGTTTTGTTTTTAAAGAACTATTAATTGGGGGATATCAAAACTAATTGGGGGATATAAGTACAAGACAAAATAGGGATCCAAATAGCAAAGCTGGGTCACCCCTTATCTAATTATTTTTTAATACCTAATCTAGCCCTCACTAATCATGTTTAGTGGTTAATAATAATTAGTAAAAAACTTAAGTATTTGGGGGATAGATTAGTGTGTGTTTTTATTTTAATTTGTGCGAGTGAGGAGTAGAAGGAGAGAAAAAAAAATTCGAGTGGATTTTTTTTTTTGAAAATGGAAGATGATTGTGATGAGAGAATTTCAGCAGCTGAATCTTTAGCTCAACTACAACAACAATCATATCTTCAATCTTCGGTGTATGATAACAACTCACAATTGGAGTTATATGATGAACCAACACCCTTGGATCATGATTTTCGTGACCATGAACTGTTTTATGAAGAACCAACCCAAGAGAGTAAACATGTTCAACATACAAGCAACCCCAACACACAGGTAATGCTTCAAAGAGGTCGAAAATTTGATTTTTCATTTTGAAACCGCCATTTTTTTGTCTGAAACACCTTGTTACCGGCATGCTCGTTGTATGAATACCACGCCGGAACTAGTGTTACCGGCGTGGTATTCATACTACTTTTTATGCCGGTACAAGATATCCCCCATTTTAAAAACACTTCCGGCGTGTTAGTCAAACCAACTATCCATGCCGGTATTCTGTTATGCTTTTTACCTACCAACAAATATTCCATGGAATATTAAAACCGGCATGGTTCACTCCTAACTGATCATGCCGGTACTTTTCGAAAAATATCCGTAAGTTTAAGATTTTTGAACTCCAATACCGGCGTGGTATACATAAGATCGGGAACATAGGTAGTTATCCGGCGTTTTGTTCAAATTACCTCTAAGCTTCGATGAATCGGTTCCTACTGGAAAACTCACATATCGAGAATGCCGGTATTTGCTCTTCCGACTATTGTTTTCAAGAACATCCAATGCCGGTACTCTGTATAATTGTCTCCTCCTTTCAAGTGTATTTCAATAATGCCGGAACATTATTATTCAATGCCGGTATTGCGGTCGAGCACGCCGGAAATGAAACCCGGCATGGTAATTTTATTTTTTTGAACTAATTCAATTTTCTTTTCATTTATTTCCTTAGATTGTGTCACACATTGATCCAACAAATTCCAAACCGCTTGGTCCGTGTGATTGCAGGAAATCCTACACCACACCCCTCACTAGAATTTACACAACTAATCCATTTGAAGATGAATAACTATGAATTTTATTGATTGTTCTCTTGAAATGTTTACAAAGGAAGATATAATTGTCAAGAAATTACAATCACTCTAAATTTTCTCTCTCCTAATGACTTGCTTCACCATTCAAAAATGAACTCTCTCTACAACAGACTTACTCAACCCTTTATATAGGGTAGTACACAGTGGATGACAGCTAAGCTGTCCTTTATTTTCGGGAATGACTTCGCGAAATATCGCGAGTGTACAAGTGTTTTTTCTCGCGACACTCCTAAATCTCGCTAAATATTCACATCTTTCTCATGTTATGGCTATCGTCATCCCTTGCGTCATTCATGTTACTTCCCTGCGACACCTTCACAATACTATCATTTATTAATCTCGCAAAGTATTGACGTTGCGATATTCTGATCCTACATCTTGCCTCTTCTCATGCCTTCTCTGCGAAGAAGAGAATGTCATGAGAACCAATATTTTGAAATGCCGCAATCCTTTATTTTCTATCAATCTTCTGTCGACAAAATTCCGTGAATTTAGGGACGACTGTCTACACGTATCTAAATTTGCCCTTTTTACCGGTACATTTAATGTTACCCGGTCACCCTTTTCTTGTCTATTTAAAGGAGGTTTCCTTGTGAAAGCACTTCTTTTCTTTTACTTCGTCTTCTTCATCGTCTGCAACTATTTTCTGTTTCTTTTCTTCATCATCTTCTTCATCGTTTTCCTGTTACTATTTTTCTGCTACTGTTTCTATGGCATCAAGGTTTGTTAATTTTGCTGAATTTGATCATTTTGTGATTAATATCTCTTATTAAAGTTGTTTTATTCTGATACTGTTCTTCTTTTAATGTTTCTCCTGCCATTTTTGCCTCAGCAAGAACAAGCCCAGCCCCAAATTCACTATTGCAAACCCTAATATCTCTTTAGGTTCGCAACCGAAACCGAAATCCACTGCTTCTAAAATACAGCCTGCGAGTAACAAGGTATTTAAGAAACATTTACTCTTTTAATAACAATATTGTTGCCTCTGTTTCTTATTTAGCTTGTAATTCGCAGGATGACAAAGATGGTGATAGATCTCCCAAGAGGCATCGCCATTCTAAACCTATCGCACTTCCTATTTCCTTTCCTGGGTTCAAGCTTACTACTTCTCCTGTAGTACCTTCGCAAAACAATTCATTTCCTCTAACGATTGCTTCGCAAGATAAACCAATTCCTTCTTCTCAAGATAAGCCGCCTTCTCCTGCGATATCCTCGCAAGATAAATCAATTCCTGAATTTTCTGTCAATGAAATTCTTCAAAATGAACCCCTCTCTACTTTTACTCTTAATACTTTTCTATCGCCCCACTTGTTAATCAGGTTCCTTCAACTGACATTCTTATGACCAAAGATGATTCAACCTTTCCCTCTTCCTCCGTCACTTCTTCTTCCTCAGGATCTATCCCTCTGACCAAAGAAAATTTGGAAGGGATAGATGTAGCTTTTAAAGTTTTATCAGACATCATGAGTGATGTTAAGAAGACCTCCACTGATCCTATCAGGTCTAGCGTCTGTGAATATCTGAGTAAGTATTTTGGTTCTGACATAACGTCGCGAACGTCTTTGGAACAAGAGGATAAGGCCTTGAAGAATAACCTTCTTAACATTTCGCTGGATCGTGATAATCTTCGCAAGAAGAATAAAGAATTAAAAGGTATACTCTTGCCTCTATTTTTTTTTTTTTTTTTTTTAAACTCAAGCCCTTGTTCGCCCTTCAAGCTTTAAACCAGAAACGAAAAATGGAGATATATCAGTTGGAATCTACTGTTGAAGAAGTTCGAGTTGATAAAGATGCTTGGATGGAGCAATATAACCAATTAGATAATCTTCATACATATGATGTTGATCAAATAGATAATCTTTCCAAAGAAAATGCTTGATTTAGCTCGAAACAAGACTCATTAAGTAATGACTTATCTCGCCTCTCTTACTCTTTGACTAAAGCTAATTTGGAGTTGGAAACTTTATCGATGAGAATGGAACTCTTTCTCAAGAGAAGCGAACTCGTTAAACAAGGTGGCGATTTACTCGCAACAATATGATGTGTGCCAAAAATTATGTAAAGAGCAAGAACAATCTCTTTGCTCATTGAGGAATCAACTTGAAGAATTTACTGCCGAGAAGGATAAACTCATTCAGGGTAGGATAACCTTAAGTGTAAAAGCAAACCAATTCAAGGATCAATGTTCCAAATTAGAAAAGTCCAACTCTTCCCTTGCAAAACAAAATGCCTTACTTATTTCCAACGAAAATAATTGGCGAGCTCGTCTGAAAGGATTAGTTGGAGATAATTTTGACAACGCCATGGATCATTTGGAGAATAGTTGTTTGACTTTAATCCAACATCTTATCTCGCAGAAGGAAGGTAGTCATAGAAGTTGACTGCCTCATCTATTCTTCCTTTATCAATCCTTCATATTTTTTGTTTGTATAATATCTTCTTATCTTTTATTTCGCAGAGTCTGAGAAAAATCTTCACTCCTCCACTACTGCCTTGAAATCCGACTACTCAAAAATTCGCAAGGAAAATGGAAAACTTGCTGCTTCCCTTATGCGTTCTCGCGATAGGGCAGAAAGAAAATTCGACTATATGTGTGACTGTAAAGATATAGAGAGTAAAAATCAGCAGAAAAGCGCTCCTTCGTCAATTTCATCTTAAAGTCAAGTTCTTGTGAATGATGTTTTACTATCTAAATCTCTTGATCTGTATTCGTCGAACCTCGGAAGTAAGTGATGATAAAGTTCCTAATTCTCCTGATAGTGATTACGAATATGAAAGCTGCGAGGATCTCGTTAACGATGAAATTGTCAATAAGGATCCAAATGAAGGAATTTTTGATGAGAATCGTCCAACTGGCGAAAATGAGGCTGATAAAATTGTTGAAGAACCTGTAACATCTCCTGTTGTTGAGAAAAATGATGTAGAAAATTAAACCATTTCTGTAATTTTTCATCTTTCAGCCTCTTTATCTGGATGACTTTTTGCATAGGATGCTTTTTAATTTTTGTTGAAATATCCTTTTTAATAAGAAAGATTGAATCCCTTGTTGGATGATCCCTTTATTTTCTCTTTGTACCTTGTTTAATATTTGCCAATTTAATCTCGTAAGCACGTTTGCTTGCATTTTTCGTGTGGTCTTATTTTGCCTTCCTATTTAAAGGTCTTATTATGCCACCCCTCATCAGTGCGACAAAATCGCAGGACGTCTATACATTTTCATGTAAAGACCCATTGATCTTGCCTTAACTTTTCTTAAGTATTTTTGCCTCTGCGGGATATTTTACTTGCGACAATACAACAGGCTTAAATATTCTTGCAAATGTAAAACCCCATGACATTGCCGTCTTTGCGACGTGATCGCAGGACGTTTTTACACTTTCATGTAAAAACCCATTGATCTCATCTTATCCTTGTATTAGTATTATTGCCTCTTCAGGATCATCGCACAAATATGACAAGCCTAAATTTCCTTGCGAAAATAAATCCTCGTGACATTTGCGTCTTTTGGCACTTATCAGCTCCCTAGTGGAGGGTGCCACCCTTATCTTCTCCCTGGTTGCCCCTTCAAGGAGGCATACATCGGCCATACAAGACTAGCTCCTCCCATCCGGTCTTAACAACAACCAGTTTTTTTTGCAGCCTCTTATCCCTTATACCTATATGGTTTATGGTTACGAGACCCGCACCCTAAGTGGAGTTTTCTTCGGGCCGAGTGCAAAGCATGTGCCAAGACTTGCCAAGAATGGCCGAGACACTTCAAATGCCCTGCACTCTTGGCTCAACCGTGTACCCCCGGCGCCTTGAGCATACACTGACTCCTTGGAAGAGACCCTCGGGCGTCCAACCAGGGTATAACCTTATATATATATAGTTGGAAGTCCAAGGTATCTCTCCCGGATAGGCTTTCCTGGGCCCCCAAATCTTCATGACTCAAGTTCCAGGGGCAGTGTAACCTTTTCCCTGAGCCATGCCAAGAGATACCCCCTTATATGACGCACTTTAGGTCTTACATTTGCCTCTTGCGAAATATCATTCGCGAACTAGGGTGCACGCCATAAAGGTTCGTCCCATTCACTCACTCTATCATTTTTTCAATTCGTTCAATCATTCATTTTTCTTTATGTATTGTTCGCGAGATATTCGCACAATCTTTCTTTATTTTATTCAACTTCGTAATTATTCTGTCGCAAAGACATTTCATCGTAATTCATTGCATTTCATCCATCTTTTATGGGTAATATTTCGGAGATATAACCTATTCCATGGTCTATTCAATCTTTGTCCTACATCTTTGCCTTCGGGATCCATTAATCTATATGCCTCGTGCCAACTATTTCCTTAATAATATAAGGTCCATCCCATTTTCTTGCCAACTTGCCACCACTTTCTCGCTGGTATATTGGTGTTTCTCGCAGCACCAAGTCTCCTGGTTGAAATTCACGTATCTTTACACATTTTGTTATATTCTCTGGACAATCTTCGCCGATAATTCTCCATATGTTGTAGTGCTCTCTCTCTTTTTTCTTCTAATTCATCTAATTTGATCGAATATTACCCGCACTAAGATTTTTCTCCCAAGCTTCTTTCTTTGTTGTTGGGATCACAACTTCTGTTGGGAGTACAAGCTTCAACCCCATATGTTAAACAAAAAGGTGACATTCCCGTAGCTTCTCTCCCTGGTTGTATTATAAGCCCATACCGCATTATGCACTTGTTCGCACCACCCTTTATTGTGTCCTTCTAATTTCTTCTTCAATATATCTCGCAATTGTTTTGTTTGTTGCTTCATTTCGGCCATTAGCCTCATGGATATAGAGGAGTTGATTTTCCACATCTTATCTCGAAATGCATTAAGCGGCCAGTTCTATATTTTGTCCTTCAAATCTGTTTCCCATTATCGAGATACCAACTCAAGGGAATTCCAAATCTGCATATAATATTCTCGAATATGAAAGTAAAGACATCTTTATCGTGAATGTGTTGTACCGCTTTCACCTCTGCCCATTTTGTGAAATAATCTGTAGCGACAATTAGATATCTTCTCTGTCCTGTTCCTGGTAAAAATGGTCCCACTATGTCTTGTAGTTGCAGGATTTCCCACACTACACCCCTTACTCAATTTTGCTTAATTAATCCATTGAAAGATGTAAGATCAAGAATATTTATTGATTGAGTCCATGAAATGTTTACACAGGATAATAGAATTACACTTAGAAATTAAAACACTCTTGAAATTTCTCTCTCCTATTGACTTGCTTAACAATTCCAAAAAGATCTCTCCCACCTGATTCACTCAAACCCTTTATATAGGGTAATACATAGTGGATGACAGCTAAGCTATCCTTTATTTTCGGAATGTCCCGTGAAGTGTCGCAGATGCACAAACATTCGTTCTCGCGACACTTCTTAACCCTCGCCAGGTTTCACGTCTTCTTTATGTTTTGCTTGTCGTTATTCATTGCGTCGTTTATTTTAGCTCCTGCGACTCCTTCGCGATGTCGCTCGTTTATTAATCCCGCGAGCCTTGTTTGTTGCGATATTACGATCCTACATCTTGCCTCTTTTTCCTTGAATATTGCTTGACAAGCGATTTTTAAGGAAAAATCTATTGTGGTAGCGATCTTTGATCTTTGTTGATGGAGGAACGAGCAAAAGAATACTTTCCTTGAAAAGTACGTACTTGCCTCTATTCTTTGGCGAAGTTCCGAAGCTTCTTTGAGATGTATATGTAGTATTGTCTCCTGTCTCTCCTCATATTTCTCCTGCGAAGGGAAGAGTATCATGAGAGTGATTCTTTTGATTTGCTGCGACTGCTTATCTTTATCTCTGTTTCAGTTTTGTACTTTTACACGGATTTTGATTATTAATGTCTTTTCTTGACACGTCTCTTTCAACCGCTTATTCTTGACCGTTCATGTCTCTTCTCGCATTAAATGACCTCGTTTTTCTCGAGGATCTTTTTCCCTATATATAGTTTTCTTTTCCTCTCCTTTTCATCCTTTAGTTTCTCTCTGCAACTTTTCTTTGACTCTCTCCTTCCGCAATTTGCGCTTCTGCTACTGCAAATCTTTTCTTCGTCTCTTCTAACGCTGATTTTTAATCTACAACCTCCCATCCATTCCCATACAGATAATGGCTTTCATTAGTCGTGCATATAAAGCTTCTTTTGAGGAAGTTCAACAGAAGTTGCTCGAGAAGGGTTTTACTCTATCAACCATTCCCGATCAAGAATCTTCATCTATTCTTTCGCAAAGTTGTTTTCTCGATCATCAATGTGATGATCAAAAATTATAGTCTCGCTTAGGTCAGCTTCTCGCGGGACTTCCCATTCCCTTATACAATCCTGAGATGCCTTTATTTTATGAAATCTTGGCCCATGAAAATTTCTCTCGGGCTGTTTATCAATTAAGTGGCGATTGCATTCGCCTAATGCTTGAGTTCGCGAATCGTGGTGCTGGCAAAGGATCTTTATATCCTAATACTGTTAGACACCCCGACTTCGCAGACTTGGAAATAGGCTGAGAAGTACACTGTAGAGAACTTTTTTGAGAATTATTCACTGATAAAGATGAGGAATGCGAAATCTCGCTGGGGCATTCGCCTAAAAAAAGAAGGATAATGTCCCTGAGGATAAATTACTTATGCAAGATATTGACTGGCATCCGGGCAATAATACTACTCCTCGCCACTCCAAAGATGAGAAGTGGTGGGTGGTACCCTTAATTTTAAATGGCCCTTATATCGCGGGTTCGCATATTCTTCCCGCAAATCTCGCAGGTATCATCCTTGGGAATTCAAATGGCCCGATAAGGCAAAAGAGGTATGTTTCCACTTCAAATCTTGCCTTTGCAACTTTCTTTTTTTATATTTCTTTGAGTTTGTGAAATTTTTCGGATCGCCAAATTGAGAAGAAGCTACAAGAATAATCCGTTGGAGAGTACTCGAGGATACTTCGATCGCATAGGGTGAAGTAAGAAACATTTCCTTTGTCATTTGAAACAATATTGTTGCCTCTGTTTCTTATCTTTAACCGTATGCGAAGGTTGGAGTTGAAGAAGCTGTAGCTGCGAAGATTAAAAGTAAGGGCAAACGTCGATCGCAAGGGTAAATCTTCTCGCTCCATTAACTAAGAAGCGAAAGATTCAATCTTCTTCTCGCCTTAACTCAAGCTCCGAATCTTCTGATGAGGATAACCATGATTCGAATCTCTCTCTCGCTAAAGAGATTCCGTTAGCCGGCTCTCCTATGGATCGGTTGTCTAGCATCTTCTCAGACTCTTTCCAAGGAATGGGAGATGCTCCCCTAGCTTCCCTTATGGGACTCTCGCAAATGTGTGTAATCTTTGCTTTACTAGAAGGCAATGATTCTTTCAATGGATCCTCTAGAATCGTATCTCCCGACTTCTTGAACGCACTTGGGTCTTTGGTATGCATGCAGTCACATTTCCTCGTTAATTTTAAAATTTTTAAATATATATGTATTGACGGTTTTTTTTTTCTTTCATAGGTTGGAAAAACTTCTTTTGTAGTTGCCTCGGATCTTGAGAGAAGACGCAACAATCTTGAAAAGAGAAATTTACAATTGAACAAGAAGACCCAAGATCTCGGAAGTCAAGCCGCGTCATCTCGCGATAAGATTCAAAAATTAGAAGCCGACCTAGTCTCCCAAAAGGAAAGAGTATCTACTCTTCAGAACTCAAATCAGCAACTTTATGGTATAGTAATTTTCAATTCTCAAATCTTTTTCATGTTATCTTTTACTTTTCTTTGTCGACTATTATTCTCGCAGACGTGTATAATCTCTCCGAGGAATCCATTCTTCTTCATTCATTTCCCGAGCCTATGAATGATGATGTCCTCCTTACTTACCTCAATCAATCTCTAAGTAGTTCCTCTAATAAAACTAACCTCCTTTCATTAAAGGATCTTCAATCCAAATATCACCTCTTAGAGATCGAACATAGATCTAGTTTAAATCTAACTAATCGCTTTAAACGAATGTACCTTGATTCCGAGGAGAAAGTCAAAACTTTGAGGAAGAAAATTAGTGATGTCATAGATGAGAATGATCGCATTACTAATGAGGTGCACAAGCGTTAGCGAGAATTCCACAAATCTCTTCTTGGTGTGCAAGTTGAACGAGACGAACTCCTTCATCAGAATACCATGCTTAAGCAGCGAGAAGATCAAGTTCGTTCTCTTCTTGTTATTAATAGTGATGATGAATTCGCCTGGGCTGCGAAGGTTTTAGATAATGCCAGGAATAACCTAGGTGTTGATGTTAGTCTTCATGCCGAGCATACTTCCTTGATTAAAGATATGATATCCAATAGAGAAGGTTGCTTATTATACCTTCATCGCTTCTTACTACGTAGTATTGCTTGTAAATTATTAACTTGTTGTTTCTTATTTGCGTAATCTGAGAAGAGGCTTCAGGTTAGAATTAGAGAGCTTGAATCTGAAAAAGAACAACTCGCCAGAATTTTCCAAATGAGAATTGAAGAACTCGAAACCGAAAAAGAACAATCAGCAAAGAGTCTCTCCCTTCGCGAGAATAAATATTCCAAGTTGAAGAAACAATTTCTAACGACAAGTGGAGAACTTTAATAATGATGTTGTTCGTTTGCAATGGAGCCATGGAGTATGTTTGTAAGGACCACAATATCCCTCTCGCATTCATATCCCCGGCTCCTTGAAAAGGTTCCCGAGAATCGCCTGTCTCGAGACGTTTCGATAGTGAGGCCGGCGAAGGAGAAAATTCTCGCGATGAGAATAATAGATCAAGAATCGGATGAAGGAGAAGAATCACCAAAGAGATAACTCTTTTTGTTTTCTTTCTCTCGCTTGTAATATCCGTACATTTCGTATCCTTATTATAGTGTATTTCTTGGATTTTTTCCCTCCCCGAATTCAATCTTCACTCCCCTTTTTGGTAGTTCTTCCTTGTAATATAATTGGCTAACATTATTGATGTATAACTCTTTCATCAGAAGATGAATAACAATATTCCATCTTTTCCATTCCCATACTTGCCTCTGTTATTTATCTTCGATGGAAGATTGTAGTTGTCATCATGTATGTGGTTGGATAATAATTTTATTGTTATTGAAATGTATTGGTGCGACGAGGTCGCAGGTATCTTCATAAATCAAGAATTCTACTTGCCTTGCCTTATCTTCATAAATATATTTTATCTCTTATCATTGCGACAAGGTCGCAAGCCGCCCTTACATTTTCAAGCAAGGGCCCATTGACCCTGCCTTATCATTTTGTGTGGTCTTCCGAGTTAGACCTCCCTAATTAGAGGTCTTCCTGCCACCTTTCATTGCGACAAAATCGCAGGACGTCTTTACACTTGCATGTAAAGACCCATTGATCTTGCCTTATCATTTTCCAAGTATTTTTGCCTCTGCAGGATGTTTTAGTTGCGACAATATGACAGGCCTAGATGTCCTTGCGAACATAAAGCCCCGTGACATTGCCGTCGTGCGACGAAATCGCAGGACGTCCGTACACTTTCGTGTAAAGACCCATTGATCTCGCCTTACCCTCGCGTTAGTATTATTGCCTCTGCAGGATCATTGCACAAATATGACAAGCCTAAATTCTCTTGCGAAAACATAGCCTTATGACATTTGCGTCTGTTTTGACACTTCCCCTAATGGAAAGCGTCGCCCTTATCATCTCCCCCGGTTGCCCTTCAAGGAGGCGAAACATCGGCCATACAAGACTAGCTCCTCCCATCCGGTCTTAACAACAACCAGTTGTTTTCGCAGCCTCTTATCCCTTATACCTATATGGTTTATGGTTACGAGACTGCACCCTAAGTGGAGTTTTCTTCGGGCGAGTGCAACATATGCCAAGACTTGCCAAGAATGGCCAGGGTAGGTTCATCCATCCCGGGCACTCTGGCTCAACCGTGTACCTCGGCGCCTTGAGCATACACTCACGACTCCTTGGAAGAGACCCTCGGTCGCCCAACCAGTGGTATAACCTTATATATATAGTTGGGAATCCAAGGTACCTCTCCTGATATAGGCTTTCATGGGCCCCAAATTTTCATGACTCAGGCTTCGGGAGCGGTGTAACCTTCCCCCCGAGCCATATTGAGAGATACCCCTTATATGACGCACTTTAGGTCTTACATTTGCCTCTTACGAAATGTTATTCGCGAACTAGGGTGTACGCCATAAAGGTTCGTCCCATTCTTTTACTCATTCATATTTGTTATATCATTCAATCATTCCTGTTTCATTATTTGCTGACATTTGTTTACGAAGTATTCGCACAATTCTGTTTCATTTGTTGTATTTTCATTTTTCTTTCTTAACTGAATTCCCAAATACTCTTGGCTGCGAGATTCTCGCACATCATTACTTCAATTGCTACTTTTTCTCCTGTTTCTGTTGATTATTCACTTCTTATGCCTTTTGTTCCTCATATCCTTTGCTTCTTTATTACCATAATATTCGCCTGTCTCTAGGCACTCACCTCGCGAGGTATGTTCAGATCCTTACTTCTATAGCATCCACCATCAATTTTTCCTTTCTCTCGCTCATCTCTCACATGTTGCTTCCAACCTTTTCTTTTGGCATTTCTTTCTTCGCAGATTTCTACATCGACTTCATGACATTGTTGCGACTCCTTCCAATCTCCCGGTATAATACCAATGCCATTTGGATGTGGAAATTTTATACATTGATGATATGTTGATGCGACTCCCAAGATTTCATGAAGCCATGGCCTCCCAATCAGCGCATTATATGGAGATTCCACGTCAACCACAGAATAAAATATCGTTGATAATCCTTGTAGAGGTATTCTCATGCGAACCTCTCCCTTTGGTTTGTTTGCAGTGCCATTAAAGCCATATATCTTGTATGTCGAGGGGATCAAATCCTCATCTTTTCCTCCCATCGTCTTGTAAGTATGGTAAAAGAGAATATTCACCGAACTTCCGGTGTCGATTAGGATTCGGTTGATCGCCCAGCAAGTTTCTTCCTCATCATCTTCTCCATCAACTGGTTTCGGTTTAATCTCTAGTTTCACAACCAACGGGCTATCATGTGTTTCTCTTCCTTTTGGCACTTCATCTGCAGAGAAAGAAATAGTCTTCACTGCCACTTTTCTAATCACGTCGTTCTCGCCAGACTCATTATTTCTTTATCATTAGCATCTCTCGCAAAGACTCTACTGAGCACGTTGTCATGAAAATCTTCGATTGTGCGATAGGAGTGGACGATAGAGTTGCAATTCAAATTTCTGGCTTTTGCCCCGACTTCTATCACAAATGTTTCCTTTCCTTTCGCTGACACTGTTCTATGCATCTCTGGTGGTGGTGGTAATGTTTGGCCCGTTTCTTCTCCCTTTAGAAAGTGATTTAGCTTCCCCTGATCAATCATTCTGAGAATAATTCTCTTTATGTTTCTACAATCGTTTGTTTGATGCCCATGGAAGCGATGGTAAGAACAAAATTCCCCGACTTCTATCGCCCGGCGGTGGTTCCATTCCCACGTTCCAAGGTCTCTGGTACATTTTCCATCACAAGTATAGCTTCCCATATCTTTTCCACACTAGCATTCAGTGGAGGCATCTTAATCTCTTCCCATACTATTCTGCGACTTCTTTGCCCTCCACGGTTATTTTGCCTTCGTCCACCGTATGTTTCTTGCACATGATCTAGCCTCTGAATCTTATTATTGCTGTTACGGTTGTAATAGTTCCTTTCTCGTTCAAATTCCTCTTGATCGTGGCTTCCCATGGCTACTATCTTCATTGTCCCTCATCGCCTTTCCTTGCTTGGTCTGTCCTTGCGAAGTACTCGCCACTGTATTTATGAATTGAGGCGCAAGCTTGCGTTCGCAGCATTAGAGTTTGTGTTCGCGATTGGATAAGAATTCATTTCATTCCCGTCTTTCTTCTAAGGCAATATATTCTTCCCTGTAACTCTCGCAGTTCGCCATCGTGATTGTATTTTTGATTCTAAAATTTGAATGTATAACAAGTTAGTCGCGAAGAGAGCATTCACAAATGAGAGTATGAGATATCTTTCCTCAACCCGTCCCCGCCATTTCGCTACACATGGTCCTCCATCTTATTGTCAATCGCCTTAAGCTCTCGCCAACCCTTTGTTTCAACCCGAATACATCTTCAATACCTGGTCGCGAAGAGTTGTTACTTATGTATGCTCCCGGAATGTGGCTTGTAAATGGTTAAATGATGTGATTGTGTTCCTTGCGCAGACCTTCAAACCATTTTAATGCTTCTCCTATTAAGCTTGATGCGAAATACTTGCATAGTATAGCATCATGATTCTCCCATTGTAACATACATCTCATATAAGCCTTGATATGTTGTACCGCATGTGTTGTTCCATCAAAGATGTTGGTTAACGCAGGTAGATTGCACTTAGGGGTATTCCTCCCATCTGTACTTCTAGCGTGAAGGGATTCTTCGCGGCTTCTGCGATGGCTTCGTCTAATTGTCTCCTTCCTCCTTCCCTTCTACTATTCAGTAATCCTCTCATTTCAGCCGGTTCTCTTAAGATTTGTTCATTTGCCTCAGAGTTTGATTCTACTGGTCTTTTTAACTCTGCTTCTCTCTTCTTCGCTCGTGCCTATTTTGACCTTCCCGCTCGTTATTTTCTCCTCTTCTTTCCCTCGCGACGCTCTTCTTCGTTTCTTTCGTCACCCGCACGCCATTATATCGGTTGTTCTCTCTTCTTGGCTGTCTCTCGGCTCTCATCCGCACCCTCTCATATTCTTCATTAATATTTCTATTGGTACGATTTTGTTCCCTCCTTCTTTCGCGGTTGTCATGGTTATTCTGCCGGATTGCCTCTTCCATCTCTTGATTTTCCATTTCTCGCTCTTATCCTTTCTCTCTCGCGAGCTAGCCGCGCTTGTTCAATGTAGTGTCTCTCAATGTCATCCTCGATCTCTCGGTTTCTTCTCAATTCTTCTCTCCCGTGCAAGATTATTCTCCTTCAAGAAGCTGGGTCATTCGGCCCTTGGAGTTGCATGTTTCCTTGATTTTCCCTATTCCGCTCATTTTGAAAATTTTTGGGCTGAGGAATATAACGATCTTCCATTTCCCTCTTCTCTCGCCATGCTCTATGCTTGGATTTTGTGTTTCTTGTTGGTTCTCTTCCTGGTACTTTCGTTGGTAAAACTCTCCTTCTTTCTTCCCTATTCGATCTTGAACTTGATCTCACGCTACTTCTTGATCTCCTATTTTGCAATCTCATATTTTCCATCCTCAATTCATGATTCTCTCTTGTTAAGTTTGCTCGTTCCTCCGCCTCTAGTCGTTTCTCTTCGTGTATTGTTTGTCTCAATCTTTCTAACGCCGCGATTTCTTCGTTTCGGATTCATTTCTCCATTCATTCCTTGCTCGCCTCCTCCTTGTCCATTGTTCACCACCGCTGCTCCTCTTCCCTCTCGTCTTCGAATCGACCTCCAAGTATGCACACTTACTCTATCATAATCCACACCGCGTTTGCTACTGGGGAGATCGGTGGTCGATTTTGGTCTTCTCCATCATTTCTCATATTCATCCTTGACGATTCTCCTGTTTCATTCCTCCTTTCTCCAAAGCAAGTCTCCCACTTCTTCTTACAATCGTTGGTTGCCCTTGTACATTTCTTCTTCTAGCCATTTTTCTTTTCCAATGAATTCTTGAGTATCTTCTCCAAACCTTTTCTCTGGTAATCCAAATTCTTTCCAATTTCTACGTCAATCTCTGCTCTCTCCCTGTTTCTAGCGCATATGTAGTTGCAGGATTTCCCACACTACACCCCTTACTCAATTTTGCTTAATTAATCCATTGAAAGATGTAAGATCAAGAATATTTATTGATTGAGTCCATGAAATGTTTACACAGATAATAGAATTACACTTAGAAATTAAAACACTCTTGAACTTTCTCTCTCCTATTGACTTGCTTAACAATTCCAAAAAGATCTCTCCACCACAGATTCACTCAGCCCTTTATATAGGGTAATACATAGTGGATGACAGCTAAGCTATCCTTTATTTTCGGGAATATCCCGCGAAGTGTCGCAGATGTACAAACATTCGTTCTCGCGACACTTCTTAACCTCGCCAGGTTTCACGTCTTCTTTATGTTTTGCTTGTCGTTATTCATTGCGTCGTTTATTTTAGCTCCTGCGACTCCTTCGCGATGCTGTCGTTTATTAATCCCGCGAGCCTTGTTTGTTGCGATATTACGATCCTACATGTCTAAACCCCACTTTCCAAAAGGCCACACACTTGTTGAAGAATTTAACGGTGCTCCTGGTGCGTGTATTTTCTTCCCATGCCTTTGGCAATCTTCGCAACGCCTTAATATTTGTCTCGCGTCTTCATGCATATACGGCCGGTAATAGCCTTGCATTTTTGCCTTATGTGCTAAAGATCTTCCGCCACTATGATTGCCATCATCTCCACTGTGTAACATCTTCAATATAGTTTCTCCTTCCTTCCTTGTTAAACATCTAAATGAGGGTCCATTAAAGGATCGCCGGTATAGTATTCCATCTCTTAATTCATAATTTGTTGCACGACTTTTTAATTTGTGTGCCTCTAATCTGTTTCTTGGTGTTTCCCCTTTCATCAGATATGCATGAAGTTCTGTTCTCCAATCTTCTTCGCAAAGCGTTTGTGTTCCATCCTCTATTTGCATTACATCTGTTTCCTGCTCTTCCTCTCTTCCTCTTTATTAATTGACGGTGTTAGAAGTGTTTGTATTTTTATGTTTCTCGCAGTAGGCTCTGTCATCATGCTTGATATAAAGGCAAAAGCATCTCCGAGTCTATTATTTTTCCTTGATATATGTCTCCATTTTATTCTCGGTATCTGCATCGACAACTCTTCCACAAGCTTCTTGTACTTTTGCAAAGATGATTCATTTGTAGTATATTCCTCTTTTATTTGGAAAATAGCCAATTGTGAATCACTGGTAATTCTCACATTTTCCAACTTCATTTCTATTGCGAATCGCAAAGCATGTATTATAGCTTCATATTCTGTTTCATTATTGGTTGACGCAAACTCCAATCTGAAAGAAAAAGCTATTTTATTGCCTTCTGGCGAAATCATAACAATTCCAATTACGTTACCTTCTCCATTTGATGATCCATCTACCAATATTTCTCATCTATTTGGCTCAATTAACAAGTCTTTTGGATCTCCGTGTTCTTCTTCTACATCCATCATTTCTTCCACTGCTTCATCCTCTTCCATGGGAAACTCTGCTAAAAAATCTGCGACAACTTGTGATTTTGGTGAAGACAATATTTCATACTTGAGCTTGCAATGACTTATTTGAGCATTCCATCTCTCAACTCTTCCCGATCTTTTTGAATTTTTCATCACCGATTCGATTGGTATTTTTGTCACTACCTTAACTATATGTGCCTCAAAGTATATACGAAGTTTAAATGTTGCATAAACTAATGCTAAGATCAGTTTTTCAATTTTTGAGTAATTCCTTTCTGCAGCATTGAAGGTTTTGCTGATGTAATAGATTGGTTTCTCTACCCCTGCGTCCATTCGCAGTAACACTGCATTTAATGCATGCGAGGTTGTCGCAAGATAGATTAATAATTCTTCTCCTGGTTCTTCTTTTTGCAAAATTGATATATCCATTAAATGTTCCTTTATCCCTTGTAAAGCTTTCTCACATTCATCTGTCCATTTAAATTTCGATCCCTTTTTGAGGATGTTGAAAAAATGCTTGCATTTATCAGACGATCGCGAGATGAATCTTCCTAGCGAAGCTAATAATCCATTTAGCTTCGCACATCTTTTTGTCATTTGGTGTTGGCATATCGCGAATTGCTTGTACTTTCTCTCGGGTCAACTCAGTATTCCTTCTTTTGATACAATGTAACCTAAAAATTTTCCAGATGCCACTCCAAAGGTGCATTTTTCTGGATTTACTTTAATGTTGAAATGTCTCATTTGTTCAAAAATTTCTTTCAGATCTTGTATGTGGTCTTTTGCCTTCTTACTTTTTATTAGCATATCATCTACATATACCTCTAATGTTTTGTGTATCCACCTCGCGAACACCTTTTCTACCATTCTTTGGTATGTTGCTCCGGCATTTCGCAAGCCAAATGGCATTTTTGTGTAACAGTATAATCCCCTTGGAGCGAAAAAAGCAGTATGTTCTTGATCTTCTTCAGCGAGAGGAATCTGATTGTAGCCTTTGTATCCATCAAGAGATGATATCCGTTCATTTCCTGCCGTTGATTCAACCAATTGTGGAATATCCGTAACGAAAAACTATCTTTAGGACAAGCTTTGTTTAGATCAAGTAAAATCTATACAAATTCTTTTCCCTTTTTTCTTCTTTGGAACTATAACCATATTTGTTATCCATTCGGATATTTTGCTTGTTTAATAATTCCTGCATCTAGCATCTTCTGCAATTCTTCTTCTATTTGGGGATGATATGTTGTTGCGATCTTTCTAATTCTTTGTTTGAATGGTCTTACATTTCTGTCAATTTCCAATTTATGGAAAGCCACAAATGGATCTATTCCAGGCATTTCATCCATATCCCATGCGAAGATATCTTTGTAATCTCGCAACAAATCAACAGTCCTTCTTTCTTCATCTGCCTCCATTTTGGTCCCAATTTTTAGCATCTTGGGTTCTTTTTCAGTTCCAATATTCACTTCTTTTGTTTTTTCTGCTACGATATAACTTGCTTTCGATTCTCCCATGGGGGTTGGTCCTTTCATCTCCTTCGCAAGCTCATTCTCTTCTCCCGAGATTTCGCTAGGTATTCCTTTTCCTTCTTTTGCTCTTATCATGTAAATTCTAAATTCTTCTTCTTTTTTAACTGCTTTTGCCATTTTTTTACGATCTTTTCGCTTCTTCACTTGTTCTTCATAGTGTTTTACTTCAACCTGATAATATATTCTTCCTTTATCAACATCTCCTTTGATTTCGCCAATTCCATTTGGAGTAGGAAATTTGATACACTGATGGAATGTTGACGCTACAGCCTTAATTGCATGTACCCATGGTCTCCCCAACAACACGTTGTATGGCGATTCCATAGGATCAAGAAGGCTTTTCAGAAAAGCTCAATGGAAAGGATGACTCAGTTTCTTCAATATACTAAGTTGCTCCAAGGAATAGAGTTCAATGTCTCTTATTGGGCAATAAAACATATGTTGAGAGAAATGGCATATGAGAAAAATTATGGAAAGCCAGGTGATGTGTGTATTTTTCTGGACATGTCTTCATTGGGGCTTCCGTGTCGTCATATGCTTGTGAAGTACACTGAAGTTATACCTATTGGGGTTATTGATCCGTTTTGGAGGCAACTATCTTTTGACCCCCTATTGGGGTAACTATCCGTTTTGGAGGCAACTATCTTTCCATAATTGATCTGGTATATTTTAACATACCGAAGGCATCTTTTGACACACTTGTTATTTCCTTAGATTCTGTCACACATTGATCCAACAAATTCCAAACCGCTTGGTCCGGATACGTCCGAATACTATAAGATGCCTCCTAAGATGTTACCAAACAATACTTTTCTCCTAGTTTTTCGAACGTTTTGTGGTGATTGCTTGTAATGAACCTTATAATCTTTCATTGCTATCCTAATGTAGGGAATTAAATCTCCAAAATAAGCAATAGCTTGGGCAAAAGGAACGGCTCTTAAGAACAAGTGTGTGTTGGTGAGGAATACCCAAGGTTCAAATACGCGTTTTGAGATAGTTTTGCGAGAGAAGTGGGACATACAAGGCGAAGAATAGCCATAAGAGAAAGGGTTAAGTATATGAAAAGAAGACTAATAGGGTATACAAGACTCATACGAGGAAGGATAATTGCCCCTTTAAGCTTGTATTCTATTTAAGAGACAGAGAAAATGAATGGGATTGTACGGTGTGGTTTGGCCAACATAACCACCCGGATCCGAAAGATTTTAATGGTCACTCCCTAGTTGCGAAGGTAAAACCTCGTGAATTTGAGGATGTAAAGATGATGACCAAAGCATGTATCAAACCAAGAGTTATTCTCAGAACCATCAAGGAAAAGGATGATCAGAACGTTTCTTCTCTAAGTACAATTTATAGCGCACAAGCAACCATTAGAAGGCTGGAATGGGAAGGGGGGAGTGTTATCACTAGTGGAAAATGGATATTTTAAGTCTGTTAGGATTTTATAAATAAGACTACCTAGGGATTTCTTAATATATCCGGCTCTTAAAGATAGTCTTTTTCATAATAAAAATAAAGAAAATCAAATCAGTATCCCATAAACAGTCTTACTTCAAAAGGGCAATTTAGGAAACAAAAAAAAAAGGCTTCCACGTGGACTTATATTAAGACTATCGGAGGAAATTGTTCTTCTGGTCCCACTTGAATTAGGACTGCGATAGAAAATAGTTTCTATAGGAAGACACAAACCTTATCTATCTCCCTTCCATCACTTCTCTCTGACTTCTCCTTCTCTCACGGCCTCTCCATTCCGCTCCTCTCAGTTCTTCTCTCTCACAGCGTCTTAGTTTTACTTCCATTAATCTCTTTCTCTTTCTTTTTAAAGGTAAGAAGAATATCTGAAAGTAAAGAAGAGAGTTGTTGAAAAACCGAAACCAAATCTCAGAATCTCTTAAAAATGTTTCAATTAAAAGTCAAAATCGAACTCCAAATTCACTCAATTAGATTTGTTGAACCAATTTCTTCAACCAAATTTCAGTAAATCCCTAATTTATTCTTCAAATTTCTAATATGATATTTGGGTTTTAAGATTCACCACGCACAGGTATATCTAGGATTTTAAAACCCTTGTTTCTTCTCTTAGTCGCTTTTTTTTTCTCTGCAAACATTAATTTTCTTGTGTTATTCCTTATCAACAAAGTTGGTTGGCTCTGGAGTTTCTCTGCAGAGAGATGATGTTGAAATTGCTGCTGTTAACGATTCATTCATTACTATCGATTACATGGTATAATTTGTTTTTGTCTTGATTAATCGATAATTTCTATGTTCGGTTTACAGATCTACTTAAGAGAGTTGCCGGTCTAGATATAATTGATTTAGCAGATATAATTTATTTTACAGTGAATCTTGTTACTAAGATTATTTTCGGTTTTATTTTGGATTATATTTTATTTCCTTAGAGTGCAGCTCCATAACTACTTATAAGAACTAAGTGTTATTAGTTTTGTTTGATTGATATTGATTTTCTTATATTTAAAGATTTTTGATTGATACATTTTTGAGCAGAAGTTAAGGACTTATTGACTTAACTTGTTTATTTCCCTTACAATTGAATCTGTATTGATTAGTTGTACGTTTACTATGTTTAGTAATTGCTCTCGATGAGAAGGATGTGTAACATGATAGTGATCGGGTAGAATGTGTGTAATCCCAAATGAGTCTAGAATAATCTAGATCGGGTAGAATGTATGAATGGAGTTTAGTCTTTGAAAATTCAGAATAGTCTAGAGAAACTGAGTCTAAGGTGTGAAGGATTTAGTAAAGTAGTCTAGAGAACTCTAAGGAATGTTAAAGTCATTGTATAAGTTTTCTAGATAAGAAAACTAGAGTGTAATGACAGCTTTGTAAAGCCTATAAATAGGCGGTGCGGTATCACTTGTAAAATGGAGCAAGAATGGATTAATAAGAAGAGAACAGTTCGTAAACTTAAGTCTTGCTTCAACACTCACTTCCGGTTTACTAGGAGCAGTTCTAACTACCATGCTCGTATATTTCCGCAATATAAATTTCAACAATTATAAATTATTTTGGATAGTCTTTCATTCTTAGTTCTATAATTATTCTGTAGTTACAGTTAAGGTGAAGTTGATTTTAACTTTGTAAGTCCGTAAACATTTTAGTTCTATGCCATCTTATGCGTGGTATGAATTACCTTCGATCCCTCGAATTTCGTCGTAATGGATGCTAAAGTTCATCCGACCGTATTTTAGCCTACTAGATCTCACCGGTGCATTCGGTTATAACTCGATGCATGCAAAGAACATCCTCCTTGTTGATGGCTCAAAACCAATTCATTCAGCTTATATAACGTTGAAGTATTATGAAACTGGTCCAATATGTTGTTTCTTTCCGGGCAATATGGAGTTTTAGTGAACCCATAGTTTTTGAGTAATGTTACAATTGAATATGGTTGAGATGTGGGTATGCACTAGGAATTTGGCCACCAGATAGTTGGGGACTTACATGAATTAGATAAAGTTATGACACGGTTGAGTAATGCCACAGTGATAGAGCTTTTAATCTGTTAGTGGCAGTGCTTTGCGGTCCTGTTGATGCACTTTTGATGTATTCGTTTCGTGTTTCTTGGTAAATTTCCGTGGCCAACCAAATTAAAAACATAAGGTGATGAGACATTCAAAATGCTTCACTTCATGCTCTTTGGTATCTCAATTTCATTTGTGATCCATATTCATCTTTTGAGTTTTGATTAGAAACTCTGTCAAACTTCTGGGTGCATATTTCATTTGTGCTCTGAAGAATGTATTTCTTTCTGTATTTTAGACAAAAAAATGCGAACTTTTTGGGCATTCAAGAGTAACCTTTCTGAAATCTCCAGCTTCACGTGGTATGAGAGATCCTTTGAAATGTTAGGTATTTAATCTTTGTTTAGGTGTTTGTTGTTCTTTTCAAGTTCCAATTATTGGGGAAGTTGATTTTAACTCAGTAAGTCCGTAAACATTTTAGTTCTATGCATGTCTTGTGTGCATCATAGTTAGTGTGACTTCCGCTTCGAAGTGGTGCCGTTTGTGTAATTTGGGAAGTCTATTGTACTATGAATTACCTTCTCACCCCTCGAATTTCCCTTTCATATAGGACGTTAAAGTTCACGTGATAAAGATCGGAGCATTCAACAACTCCTCCTTGTTGATGGCCTAAAACCAATTCATTCGGTTATGTAGTTAAAGAATTAAATGTAGATAAAGAGCCATACAAGTCGCTGGGATGACCGCAACTAGATAACCTCTCTCGATACGCCCAAAGATATCATTTGTACCTTTCCATTCTTTCCTCCACGGTCATTAGAGAGGTCGTTTTGATTCAACATTGTAGTCAAGTTCCCATTTGGTGCTTGGAAGGTGGGACCATCCTATAGTAAGAGTTATGGAGTCGTATCTTATGTTTACTCAATCATGTGTTTCAAAGAACACGTAAGACCGTTGATGGTCCATCGAGCAAGAACTGGAGAGGTGGAAGGGATGCTTCATTCAAGATCATTCCTAGCAGAGGCTAGCAAAGACCGGGCCGATGTCTCGATTGTTGTAAAATGGGATTCTTTCGATTTCAAAGCATGGATTCCTTTGATTTCAAAGCATGTTACGTAACCGGATACTTTAATCTTGTAGGTAGGTTCAAACCCCTTCCAAAGGTATAGAATCATCACAGCGCTTTGATGGGTATGTTCATTCTATCTCGTATAATTCCAAAATGTGTTATATGAATTCTTCTGTCATCATGAGTTGTTGAACAACAGCTTTATATTTTATACCTCTATTGCAGAGCTGAACTTTGTGAAACTAATGAGGTTTATGCACAAATGACTCCCAATCTATAAATAAAGTACGGTAAAGGATTCACATTGATATTTATCCAGCATTACTTTCTTACGAATTCTTTCATTTTATGTTAAATATAGAGTCTAATATATCTTATGTACCTCCCAAAGCGGCCGAAAGGATCTTTCTTCCCTAGTGTGTTCATTTCTTATTTTTCTGTTCAGATCTTAACTAAAGTATCAACGTTACACCCGCTTGTTATTTTTACAAATTCTAGTGCTTATTGAGGCTCATGATTGACAGGATTTTTCGATGCAACCCCAGCTCAAGAGTAAGTGGACAGAGACTCACTCGATGTAGCGTGGAAATTCAGGCGTATCTATCTTGGTATGTAAAAGCTAATTTTTTTTCTTCACATTTGTGTCCTGAAGCTCTTGCTTACATGAACATCCTTTTTATTCTCTAGGACAACCACGAAGAGGTGTGAGGCTCACTATACACGAAGAACTTATTTGACAGGTAGAATTTTTTATTGTTATGCCTTCTTTAAGGTTTAATTTTTTCTTGTTAACTTGCTTATAATATCATATGTTCGTTAAGTATGTTAATGGCTTGTTGTCTCTGTCAGGTTTTTGAGATATTTAGTCCATCACGGAACTTGAGATATTTTGTGTTTTCATTGCAATTGTGGTGCAAGTCATTGCGTTCTTATTCATTTCAATGGGTAAGTAGTATAAATCGCATTCCGCCGATGGAAAATATTTGCGTTTCCTTGCATTCTCGTATGCTAAAATTGTGTTACATGTACTAAATACTCCTAGTTGAACATAACAAACATTCGTTTTCCATTGCAACCGTAGTTATATCATCGTGACAACTAGAAATATAGCCTACACTTGTCTCGCATTTTTCTATATCATATTTGATTGGTCAATTCTTATCGTGTTGAAGCTAAATCGATCGTTAACTAATTCCCAAGCTAATCGTATCTGCAGATATGTTGTGCGCGGCTCAGTTCATCTTCAGATAATTCATCCTTTTGTTGGGTTGCCCTTATCTTTAAGAAAGCTCACTACGGGAAAAATCATCATTGACGACACTAGATTAGAGTTGTAGTACCCCTACGACAACTCCATTTCATGCATTGTGGAACGGGGGTATTGTAGAAAGTCCAAGCTTTTCTACAATGGTTGACAAGGGTTGTAAAGGGTGATGTGATTCATGGTTCGACAATATTTTTCCAAAGTTGTGATTCTCTTTCGATTTTTTTTTATAACCTAATACAACTCTTGCTTGTGTTGTAGAACTATCTTGGACAACATAAGTAGGATATCGTAGAAACATATTAACAACAATTACTAGTATTATGAATAAGATTTGCACAACCCTTGTATGAATTGTCGAACTATCTTGGACAACACATAGTCATGTTGTAAAGACATTGTTTCACAATATCTCGTTTGTGTAGTTGAAATATGAAAGACAACATTCATTAGTATTGTGAATACTACTGTCACTACACTAGCTAAAGTTGTAGAACTTTCTGTCACAACCTTTGTCTTGTGTATTCATAATCCCTAACACAACATCCTTAAAGGTTGTAATATTTGAAGTAACAACATTTGTTAGAAGTTGTGTGCATAAAACTATTTTCAAAAAAAAAAATTATACCAAAACCGAATTTCGTAAAGTAATTCACATTCACATTAACCTACCAAATGTAACACATTTACATTCATTCAAGTTAACTCGTTGTTAAACACATTCAAAAATGGCGTTGATACGTATGTTTGGTTTCAAACCTCGAAACCTCTTCAAATACATGTCCGTTAAAACACACATTCAAAAATGGCAAGCGTGATACAGATGTTTGGTTTCAACCTCGTAAAACCTCTTCAAATACATGTCCATCAGAAGTTTCAAGACTATCCCTCTCACTTCATGTTTAATTGAATCAAAATACCTAATCGGATCTTTGCATTAAAACAATAAGATCCTTGGAATCACTCTCATCAGAGCTGTCATCACTGGACTCTTCTTTCTTATTGGCTGCAGGTGCGGGGCTTTCTTTGCTGCCCAGATATAGCAGCGTTTGCCATCCGGGGAAAGCGCTGGTCCTCTGTGGAAAGTTTATCAAGTTTTTTGCAAAAGGAACATAGGAGAATGATCTTAGTGAAATGCCAAATAAAATGACACCATATTTTCACTATCTCGAGGACAGACCAATACAATTACAGTTCTGATCTTTCCAAGTCTACTAGTAGATTAACCCTAATAAATTTAGAATCTGTTATTGGATTATACTTTAAATCAATGACCCAGACAAAATAAAGATAAACATCACTACAAAGAAGAAAACTAGATATATAAATGTAAGGAAAGCATAACAAACCTGAAGAGCGCGACAAACATTATCAAACTCAGGATCAAATTAAGCTTCTCCTTCACAGTGACAAGCTCAAGGACAGCGCGACAATATTGGCCTTCAGGATTGATTATAGGAAACGCAAGAGATCCACGAACTTCATGATCAATCGCTCCAGCTAAAAATTAGAACAAGACAAGCCACACCCATTAAAGGATTGAACCAAAGAACCAAAGAAATTCCACCAGTTTGAACTAGCTTAATAAACAACAAAAATTCAACAATTTACAATGCAATTATTCACCAAATACACTAGATTATCTTCAGTGTTGCTAATCACCAAATATATTCTCACAATGCATTCACATAGAACTAGAACACAGTCGCTGACCACTTCCTTCACTCTTACAAGTTTATGTCGGCATGTAGGTAATACATTCACATAGATTTCATAAGTGGTGGATTGTTTCTTACCATTCTCATTGAACCCGCTCTTAAAACTGTTTTTGTCGACAAAGCAATCACCATTCATGTACAATGTATCGCCGCTCTTCCTTGTATTCTTCTTGATGCTAACCGCACACCAAAAAGGTTCGACAAGGAGACAAAAACTTAAAGTAAATAAATCATTTGTAGGAACTAGTTTCTTTATAGTTTAGTAACCTGTCAATGTAATAAGAACTGAATATACAAGAGAGGTTTATGCACTTCATATTGAGACTCCAACAAGTTATCTTACACGAGAAACATACAAAAACAAGAGATTAACTTAACAAACTAAGAATCCTAGACTTCATAGCTTCATTTACTGTCTAACCCCATACGTGGAAATTTTAATTAAGACAAGTAAGTTTAATCAAGTAATATAAATTCCGAACCTACAAAGATGTGACTATAACCACAAAGATACCTATCCTTTGGCACTGGTGCAATAACTCAGTTTTCTCGCCCACTCTTCGATCAATATCAAAGATAGATTCTGACCCACCAGGAATGTAACTACCATGAATCTCCAAATCAGACTTGCAAATGGTATCTCGCAAAAAATTAAAATAGAAGAAAAGACTCAATTTTTCGAAATGCGTGAGGCTCAATTTTAAGGACTCCGAAATGGCTATAAATTCTAAATGGACATGTATTTGTACCGGCCTAACCTAGCAAAGGCTCTGTGTCCCCGCATGGAAAGTCCTCCGCAAGAAGTTTCAAGTAAACTTCTTCGGGAGCATCTCTCCGCTTTCATAGTGTTTCACAAGGCTCACCAACGAATCCCTATATAGCATAAATGAAATGTTTCATATGTTAACAAGGCCTGTACATTTTCTATATAAAATTTCATAATAGTTCATTTCGTTTTAAATCGATATGACTATCTTTCTTAATCCTTTCTTGTCAATAATATATATTTCTTCACTTAAACGAATAATAATAATCATTAATTGTAGTCTCGAAATAAATGTAACATGTATAATAATTTGAAAATAATCATCACCTTTGGAGACACCAATTCTCCATGAACCGAGAAGGCAATTCAACAACATCCCATTCTATGATTCTGTCCCCCCAATACCAGAAACCAGCCCCTCATTTTTCGTAGTGAGCGTATGTTGGAGTGCATGACCAAACTCATGAGTCATGAAAAACTAATGCATCAACAACCATCTCTATGCCTGCAACCACCATAATTCATCCGTTAAGTAACAAAGCAAGACCACTTCTATATTGCACAACTGCAACACCCAACATCCAAAAAAATTATATCAGTATTCTGATTACAGCAATGTTAGATAGGTTTGAATGCTTACTCCTTTTCTAGCAAATGGGCGTGGTTCCAACTCCTTTGTTGTAACAATGTGCCCTTTGTTTAACCCCAAAAAGAGGCCACTCTTCAGCTGTGGTGGATCCATTACTTACCCCTGTTATCAAAGTCCATCTTCGTTAACTCTACGAAAAACAACAATAGAACCAAATAAAACTTCACCACATTGCTTCAACATTAATAAAAAAAAAAAATGGGCAAGGATAACTCATGGAAATACATAAGAAAAACCATGACAAAATTCTACATACCACAGAAGAAGTTGATTCCGAAGTTCTAGATGGAAGGTTAACCAGAGCTAACCAAATGACCTCAAGCTTTACCAGACCACACACCATCAACACAGCATAACCATACTAACCCCGCCATTTTTAAAACCTTAGATTAGATTTCTTGGCCGACTTCACAAACCAGTCTCCATTACTTCCTTGAATCTCACAATTAACCACCGACACAAAATCCATTCCAACCAAACCATCGACTAACTCGTTTTCACCTAAATTTCGGCTCAATGTGGCATCACTTCAATCATCTCCATTATATCTTGATCTAATGTAACCTCTAAATATTAATGTTGTTGTTGATAGTGAGAGAAGATTCGAACTCAGTTGAGATTGGAAAGTGTTGAAATCATGAAAATCTCCATCAGCAACAAACCCATCTTTTAAATCTTCCATTTTCATCTCTCCATCTTACTTACATCTCTTGCATCTTCGTCTTGATCCATAACCTTGTGCTTTCGTGCTTATCACCGCTCTCATCTCAAACCCATGATAATCACCATGCCTCTGCTAAGCTCAATTTCTTCTCGGATTCAATAGAAAACCCTAAATCTGAACATTCTCTTTTGTTCATCTCCAACAATTTTTTTCAACAGATTCGAAAAATTGAAGCTTTCAACATGCAAGAACACCTCTTAAAGAACCTAATTAACCCTTGATTTTGATTTGATGAAGCATAACCTTCACCTGATTTTTGTCAGAGATGAAGAAATTCTGATTTTTGAAACCCTAATTTTTCATCAATCTACTGCAACCCTGATTTCTTAATCTCTCCGTCTCTCTTTATGAACAATCATTAGAACTCTGTATATCCATATAGAAGAAGTAAAAATAAACAACACGCATTAGATCTACAGAAGAAAAAAGAAGAGAGGGAGAGTCGGAGGCTTGAAAATTTTTCTGTCAAGAAATGGAGAAGAGCAGCGGTGGTCGATTCAATCAAGAAATGGAGATGAAGAAGATGGATAGAGAGAAGAGCAGCGGTGGTGATGGAGCGTCGATGCTGTTTTTCGGAGGAGAGGAAGAAAGAAAGAGAGAACCAGATAGGAATTAGAGTTCGAGTGGTTGAGGGATACAACCAAGAATGAAAATTAAAATGATCGACGGACCAAATTTCGTTTGATCCCCTCATACGGATCAAGAAAAAGATCTTGACGGTTGATATTGTATTTGGGATGCTCATACGGATTGAGAAACAACTGTGTTTCTCTTTGTGTTAATACGAACTCATGTATCCGGTTTTGTTATCAACATTCGACACTAAAAAAATCCAAAAAAATATTAATAAATTTAGACATTGTGATCAACATTGTGATACAAAAATCCAAAAAATCCATAAGAATGAATCGGGAAAATGAAAAATAAATTCGATAATTGGTGTGTTTCTTTGTGCTTTTGTGCTTTCTCTTTGTGCTTCTAGTTTGAATTTCGACTAGTTACATAGGTCATGAAGTAATTTCGAATAGTCATACAGGTCATGAAGTAACTTCCAACGTAGCAGGATACATCATCGAAATCGACAAATATGAAACTCAAGTGTCTATTTGAACTTCGAATGTGGTATAACGACATACAAACTATGAACCAAGAAGCTTTGAGAGAGTTCTGACTTCAAACTTAGCATGATACATCATCAAAATCGATAAATATGAAGCTCGATGTCGATTCGAACTTCAAACTTGGTATAATGGCATATAATCTATGAACCACGAAGCTCTGAGAGGGTTCTGACTTCAAACTTAGCATGATACATCATCGAAATTGATGAATATGAAGCTTAGTGTCGATTCGAACTTCAAATGTGGTATAACAACATATTTGATACATCATTGAAATTGATTAATATGAAGCTTAGTGTCGATTCGAACTTAAAATGTGGTATAACAACATACAAACTATGAACCAAGAAGCTCTGAGAGGGTTCTGACTTCAAACTTAGCATGATACATCATCAAAATCGATAAGTATGAAGCTTAATCTTGATTCAAACTTCAAACTTGGTATAATGGCATATAATATATGAACCACGAAGCTCTGAGAAGGTTCTGACTTCAAACTCAACATGATACACCATCGAAATTGACTACTCTAAGTTAGAAACTTAGTAAGAACGAAGAATCCATCCATTTTGGGTAAGATACCTTCAAATATTCTACGAAACCTTAAACAAACCTTATTTCTGCATATTGTAAGAAAATCAGGCTCAGAGATCTAAACCTGGCCGCGAGTTGACTACTATAAGTTGGAAACTTGGTAAGAACGAATAAACCATCCATTTACAGGTAAGATTCCTTTGAAATATTCTACGAAACCTTAAAACAAAACCTATTTCTGCATATTATATGCATACCAGGCTCCGAGATCAAAACCTGGCCAGAGTTGACTACCATAAGTCGAAACTTGGTAAGAACGACGAATTCATCCATTTACTGTAAGATTCCTTCGATATATTCTAAGAAACCTTAAAAAAAAAACCTATTTCGCATATTGTATGCGTACTAGATCCGAGATCGAAACTGGGCCGTGAGTTGACTACTCTAAGTCGTAAACTTGCAAGAATGACGAATCCATCCATTTACGTAAGATTCCTTCGAGATATTCTACGAAACCTTAAAAAACCCTATTTATGCATATATGTATGCATACCGTGCTCCAAGATCGAAACCCGGGTCGCGAGTTGACTACTCTAAGTCGAAACTTGGTAAGAACGAAGAAACCATCCATTTACAAATGGGTAAGATTCCTTCGAGATATTCTACGAAACCTTAAACAAACCCTATTTATGCATATATGTATGCATACCTGCCGAGGCTCCAAGATCGAAACTGGGTCGCGAGTTGACTACTCTAAGTCGAAACTTGTAAGAACGAAGAAACCATCCATTTAATGTAAGATTCCTTGAAATATTCTACAAAACCTTAAACAAACCTGATTTCTGCATATTGTATGCATACCAGGCTCAGAGATCGAAACCTGGCCGCGAGTTAACTACTCTAAGTCAAAAACTTGGTAAAAACGACGAATCCATCCATTTACAGGTAAGATTCCTTCGGTATATTCTACGAAACCTTAAACAAACCTTATTTCTACATAAATGTATGCATACCAAGCTCTTAAACCGAAACTTGTCCGTGAGTTGACTAATCTAAGTCAGAAACTTGGTAAGAATGACGAATTCATCAATTTAAAGGTAAGATTCCTTTGAGATATTCTACGATACCTTAAAAAATCATATTTCTGCATATTGTATGCGTACCAGGTTCCGAGATCGAAACCTGGCCGTGAGTTGACTACTCTAAGTCAGAAACTTGGTAAGAACGACGAATTCATCCATTTAAGGTGTAAGATTCCTTCGAGATATTCTACGAAACCTTAAAAAACCTTATTTCGCATATTGTATGCGTACTAGGATCCGAGATCGAAACCGCCACGAGTTGACTACTATAATTCGGAAATTCAGAAGAACGATTTAATCCATCCATTTACATGTAAGATTTCTTCTAGATATTCTACGATACCTTAAACAAACCCTATTTCTCGCATAATGTATGCATACCGTGCTCTTAAATCGAAACCTCGGGTCGTGAGTTGACTACTCTAAGTCGAAACTTGGTAAGAACGATTGAATTCATCCATTTAAAGGTAAGATTCCTTTGAGATATTCTACGAAACCTTAAAAATCCCTATTTCTGCATATTGTATGCGTACCAGGATCCGAGATCGAAACCTGGCTGCGAGTTGACTATTCTAAGTCAGAAACTTGGTAAGAATGACGAATCCATCCATTTACAGGTAAGATTCCTTCGGTATATTCTACGAAACCTTAAACAAACCTTATTTCTGCATATTTTATGTATACAATGCTCCGAGATCGAAACCTGGCCGCGAGTTGACTACTCTAAGTCAAAAACTTGGTAAAAACGACGAATTCATCCCTTTACAGGTAAGATTCCTTCGGTATATTCTACGAAACCTTAAACAAACCTTATTTATGCATATTCTATGCATACCATGCTCCGAGACCGAAACTTGGACGCGAGTTGACTACTCTAAGTCAGAAACTTGGTTAGAACGACGAATTCATCCATTTACAGGTAAGATTCCTTTGAGATATTCTACGAAACCTTAAAAAAACCCTATTTCTGCATATTGTATGCGTCTTAGGGATCCGAGATCGAAACCTAGCCGTGAGTTGACTACTCTAAGTTAGAAACTTGGTAAGAACGATTTAATTCATCCATTTACTGGTAAGAAATATATCTTAATCGATAAGAAATATATCGAATTGAACATCCTGTGTTCGACAATGAGTTAAAATGACCATATTACCCTTAATAGAAATAAAGGTAATAAATATTACGGAGATAATGAAAATTACTAAACTATCCTTATCCGAAATAAGTAAAGTAAATATTACGATAGTGAAAATGATCATATTACCCTTTATGGAAATTTGTGTAATAAATATTATGGAGATTGTGAAAGTGACCTGACTACCCTTATCGAAAAAAACTAAAGTAAATATTATTGCTTGTGAAAATGACTATATTACCCTTCTTGGAAATTAATGCAATAAATATTATGAAGACTATGAAAATGACTGCACCACGCTTATCGGAAAATAAGTAAACTAAATATTATAAATTGTTAAAATCACCATATTACCCTTACTAGAAATAAAGGTAATAAATATTATGGAGACCGTGAAAATTACCAGACAACCCTTATCTGAAGTGAGTAAAGTAAATATTACAGATAGTGAATAATGTATGTAATTATTTATAGAGAAGGCATGTATGTGATTGTTTACAGAGAAGGCTTAAATCTTATGTTTGCGGCTCGACCACCCGAGCATTATTTTTGAGCATTACATTTTGTTTTACAACTCTCATGAAGGGTTGTCATAAAGTTAGTGTATTAAAGAACCACAAACTTGACAGAACATGTGATAGTGTAGGCATGGTTAGTGGCGTAGACTTCCATACAGGAGGTTGAGGATCAAATCCCCCCATCCTCATTTCTTTTAATGTTCTATATTTTTACTTTAACAACACTTATAAGTGTTGTTATACATTTTTATTAAAAAAAGAAAAAAAAAAGCCAAAACTTGTGAACGGTAAGGATGGTTGATGAGCTAGACGTCCATGCAGTAGATTCATGTTCGAATCTTCCCTATAACCTCATTTTTTCCAACATTATATATTTTTACTTCAACAACACTTATAAGTGTTGTTGTAGGTTTCTATTTAAAAAAAAAAAAAAACGAAACTTGTGAACTGAAAGGGTGGTCGATGAGCTAGACTTCCATGCAGTAGGTTCATGTTCGAATCTCCCCTCTAACATTTTTTTCATTATCATATTTTTGTGTTCTTCAACAACACTTGTCAGAATTGTGATAGGCTAAGTCACTACATATATGGAACAGAGTTGTTATAACTAAATGTCGTCACAACTGTTTTGCTCAAGGAGTTGTCGTTTGTTTTCTTAGCGCAACCCCTTGTTTCCTAAGGGTTGGCAGTGATGATATACGACAACTCTTCCTTTGAAACCAGTTGTAAAACATAGGACTTTCTACGATGTTTAGCAAAGAGTTGTAAAACCCCAGTTGTAGATGTATATTTTTCCCGTAGTGGCTTAGAACCGGTGTTGGTGTTAGTTCATGTTTTGTTTATAAATTTTTAGTTATTTTGAACCCAAGTGTCAACCGAAATCGATATGATCAAAGTGTGTTGTACATATAATGAATTCAAATTTTAATCGAACGGCGAATGTTTCAAATTAAGAAGATTTGAATGTAAATTGATTGAATTTCATTCAGCTTTTAGTTTCTTGTTCTAGTTTAAGATTCAATCAAGTTTTGATTCAAATTAATCAATTTCATTTTTTTAATAAAATATAATCCAAGAATATGATCACTACTATCAAGAGTTTCGATGGACTGTCCAAGAAAGTCGTAATTTGAAAAATTTAAAGAATCTCAGTACACCATCATTTTGAGTAATAAGACTACAATGTTAGGGCTCCCAGAAGTAGTCGTTTTTAGAGGTTTTAAGTGTCTTTCTGGCAGACTTTTTTATTGCATTTTCCACTAGTGTATGCAAGAATTTGAGAAGATAGTTTGGGATCACAACTACACACGTATCATTAAAAGAGGACCGGACGAAAAGCCCCTTCAAATTTTCATTGCGCATCCTTTGCTTTCACAATTGGCTCATACATGTTGTGGTGTTCTTATGATGGATTGCACCTACAAGACAAACAAATACAACATGCCGTTGTTCAACATCGTGGGGCAAACATCGACAAGGTAACATTCACATTGGCTTGGTGTTTAATGGAAAACGAGGGATTACAATTATCATTGAGCATTACGACAATTGAAATTATTGTTCCTAAAATCAACTTCCAAGGGTAATCGTAATCGATCAAGATGACGCACTAATGGGTGCTATATCCGATGTATTTCTGATGCACAAAATTTCCTATGTACGTATCATATAGGTCAAAATGTGACAAAACATTGTCATGCCCTCTAAGGTGGATATTAAGAAGAGAGTGATTGCTCAACTAGAGGAAGATGTTCTCAAGAAGAAACTATCACCCGAAGAAGAAGAAGATGAAAGAGGAAAGATTAAAGAGCGAGTGGACAAAGAACACTAAGAAAATCATAAAAAGTGGTTGGAATTTCTAAAGGATTGGGAGAAAGTTTATTGGTCTCTTACCGAGGATATATATGAAAAGAGATTGAACATGTTTAGTGCTAAATATAATGAAGTGTATCCAAGCGCCGTCTCGTATTGTATGGATAAATTGTTGGATAAGTACAAGGAAAAATTTGTGCGTGCATGGACAAACCGGTATAGGCATTTCAAAACTGAAGCAACTAGTGCGCGGAATCTGCCATGGTAGGTTTAAAGATCTCATCCATCGGGGCTAGGCAACGTGGTTACGGCCACCGAGGCAATGGAGCAATACTTTAAGGATGATATAGATAGGATCAAGAAGGCTTTTCTTTAAAAGCTCAATGGAAAGGATGACTCGTTTCTTCAATATACTAAGTTGCTCCAAGGAATAGAGTTCAATGTCTCTCATTGGGCAATAAAACATATGATGAGAGAAATGACATATGAGAAAAATTATGGAAAGCTGGTGATGTGTGTATTTGTCCGGACATGTGTTCATTGGGGCTTCCGTGTCGCCATATGCTTGTGAAGTACACTTTAGTTATACCTATTGGGGTTATTGATCCGTTTTGGAGGCAACTATCTTTTGACCCTCCCCCCCCCATATTGAGGTAACTATCCGTTTTGGAGGCAACTATCTTTCCATAATTGATCCGGTATATTTTAACATACCGGAGGCATCTTTTGACACACTTGTTATTTCCTTAGATTGTGTCACACATTGATCCAACAAATTCCAAACCGCTTGGTTCGGATACGTCCGAATATTATAAGATGCCTCCCAGTATGTTACCAAACAATACTTTTCTCCTAGTTTTTCGAACGTTATGTGGTGATTGCTTGTAATGAACCTTATAATCTTTCATTGCTATCCTAATGTAGGAATTAAATCTCCAGTGGAAGCAATAGCTTGCGCAAAAGAGACGGCTCTTAAGAACAAGTGTGTGTTGGTGAGGAATACCCAAGGTTCAAATACGCGTTTTGAGATGGTTTGCGAGAGAAGTGGGACATACAAGGCGAAGAATAGCCATAAGAGAAAGGGTTAAGTATATGAAAAGAAGACTAATATATAGGGTATACAAGACTCATACGAGGAAGGATAATTTCCCCTTTAAGCTTGTATTCTATTTAAGAGATAGAGAAAATGAATGGGATTGTTATATACGGTGTGGTTTGGCCAACATAACCACCGGATCCGAAAGATTTTAATGGTCACTCCCTAGTTGCGAAGCTAAAACCTCGTGAATTCGATGATGTAAAGATGATGACAAAAGCATGTATCAAACCAAGAGTTATTCTCAGAACCATCAAGGAAAAGGATGATCAACGTTTCTTTCTAAGTACAATTTATATAAGACAAGCAACCATTAGAAGGCCGGAATGGTAAGGGAGGAGCGTTATGCAAGAATTTGAGAAGATAGTTTGGGATCACAACTACACACGTATCATTAAAAGAGGACCGGACGAAAAGCCCCTTCAAATTTTCATTGCGCATCCTTTGCTTTCACAATTGGCTCATACATGTTGTGGTGTTCTTATGATGGATTGCACCTACAAGACATACAAATACAACATGCCGTTGTTCAACATCGTGGGGCAAACATCGGACAAGGTAACATTCACATTGGCTTGGTGTTTAATGGAAAACGAGAGGGATTACAATTATCATTGGGCATTACGAAAATTGAAATTATTGTTCCGGGAAAATCAACTTCCAAGGGTAATCGTAACCGATCAAGATGACGCACTAATGGGTGCTATATATGATGTATTTAGGATGCACAAAATTTCCTATGTACGTATCATATAGGTCAAAATGTGACAAAAATTGTCATGCTTTGTTTGAACCCTCTAAGGTGGATATTAAGAAGAGAGTGATTGCTCAACTAGAGGAAGATGTACTTAAGAAGAAACTATCACCCGAAGAAGAAGAAGAAGAAAGAGGAAAGATTAAAGAGCGAGTGGACAAAGAACACGAAGAAAATCATAAAAAGAGGTTGGAATTTCTAAAGGATTGGGAGAAAGTTTATTGGTCTCTTTACCGAGGATATATATGAAAAGAGATTGAACATGTTTAGTGCTAAATATAATGAAGTGTATCCAAGCGCACGTCTCGTATTGTATGGATACATTGTTGGATAAGTACAAGGAAAAATTTGTGTGCATGGACAAACCGGTATAGGCATTTCAAAATCAAGCAACTAGTGCGGCGGAATCTCGCTCATGGTAGGTTTAAAGATCTCATCCATCGGGCTAGGCAACGTGGTTACGGTCACCGAGGCAATGGAGCAATACTTTAAGGCTGATATAGATAGGATCAAAAAGGCTTTTCATAAAAGCTCAATGGAAAGGATGACTCAGTTTCTTAAATATACTAAGTTGCTCCAAGGAATAGAGTTCAATGTCTCTCATTGGGCAATAAAGCATATGATGAGAGAAATTGCATATGAGAAAAATTATGGAAAGCCAGGTGATGTGTGTATTTGTCCGGACATGTCTTCATTGGGCCTTCCGTGTCGTCATATGCTTGTGAAGTACACTGAAGTTATACCTATTGGGGTTATTGATCCGTTTTGGAGGCAACTATCTTTGACCCTCCCCCCTATTGAGGTAACTATCCATTTTGGGGTCAACTATCTTTCCATAATTGATCTGTATATTTTAACATACCGGAGGCATCTTTTGACACACTTGTTATTTCCTTAGATTGTGTCACACATTGATCCAACAAATTCCAAACCGCTTGGTCCGGATACGTCCGAATACTATAAGATGCCTCCGGTATGTTACAATACTTTTCTCCTAGTCTTTCGAACGTTATGTGGTGATTGCTTGTAATGAACCTTATAATCTTTCATTGCTATCCTAATATAGGGAATTAAATCTCCAATAAGGCAATAGCTTGGGCAAAAGAGACGCTCTAAGAACAAGTGTGTGTTGGTGAGGAATACCCAAGGTTCAAATACGCGTTTTGAGATGGTTTGCGAGAGAAGTGGGACATACAAGGCGAAGAATAGCCATAAGAGAAAGGGTTAAGTATATGAAAAGAAGACTAATAGGGTATACAAGACTCATACGAGGAAGGATAATTGCCCCTTTAAGCTTGTATTCTATTTAAGAGACAAGAGAAAATGAATGGGATTGTACGGGTGTGGTTTGGCCAACATAACCACCCGGATCTGAAAGATTTTAATGGTCACTCCCTAGTTGCGAAGCTAAAACCTCGTGAATTCGAGGATGTAAAGATGATGACCAAAGCATGTATCAAACCAAGAGTTATTCTCAGAACCTTCAAGGAAAAGGATGATCATAACGTTTCTTCTCTAAGTACAATTTATAGCGCACAAGCAACCATTAGAAGGCTGGAATGGGAAGGGATGAGCGTTATGCAAGCATTTGAGAACATAGTTTGGGATTACAACTACACACGTATCATTAAAATAGGACCGGACGAAAATCCCCTTCAAATTTTCATTATCAAGATCCTTTGGTTTCACAATTGGCTCATACATGTTGTGGTGTTCTTATGATGGATTGCACCTACAAGACAAACAAATACAACATGCCGTTGTTCAACATCGTGGGGCAAACATCGGACAAGGTAACATTCACATTGGCTTGGTGTTTAATGGAAAACGAGAGGGATTACAATTATCATTGGGCATTACGACAATTGAAATTATTGTTCCAGAAAATCAACTTCCAAGGGTAATCGTAACCGATCAAGATGACGCACTAATGGGTGCTATATCGATATATTTCCGGATGCACAAAATTTCCTATGTACGTATCATATAGGTCAAAATGTGACAAAACATTGTCATGCTTTGTTTGAACCTCTAAGGTGGATATTAAGAAGAGAGTGATTGCTCAACTAGAGGAAGATGTTCTCAAGAAGAAACTATCACCCGAAGAAGAAGAAGATGAAAGAGGAAAGATTAAAGAGCGAGTGGACAAAGAACACAAAGAAAATCATAAAAAGTGGTTGGAATTTCTAAAGGATTGGGAGAAAGTTTATTGGTCTCTTACCGAGGATATATATGAAAAGAGATTGAACATGTTTAGTGCTAAATATAATGAAGTGTATCCAAGCGCCGTCTCGTATTGTATGGATAAATTGTTGGATAAGTACAAGGAAAATTTGTGCGTGCATGGACAAACCTAAGTATAGGCATTTCAAAACCGAAGCAACTAGTGCAGCGGAATCTGCTCATGGTAGGTTTAAAGATCTCATCCAATCCGGGCTAGGCAACGTGGTTACGGTCACCGAGGCAATGGAGCAATACTTTAAGGCTGATATAGATAGGATCAAGAAGGTTTTCGTAAAAGCTCAATGGAAAGGATGACTCAGTTTCTTAAATATACTAAGTTGCTCCAAGGAATAGAGTTCAATGTCTCTCATTGGGCAATAAAACATATGATGAAAGAAATGGCATATGTGAAAAATTATGGAAAGCCAGGTGATGTGTGTATTTGTCCGGACATGTCTTCATTGGGGCTTCAGTGTCGTCATATGCTTGTGAAGTACACTGAAGTTATACCTATTGAGGTTATTGACCCGTTTTGGAGGCAACTATCTTTTGACCCCTTAAGCTCCCGGACAATCGCCATGGGTTACAAATGAAGCAAAGGAATTCTACGAAGCTTACTCACGTGGCAACTCGGCTAGCCGACAAGTATTGTTGAGCCAACTAAGTTTAATTACTCGCCCATGGATCAAACCAAGTGAAGAGCCAGGGAAGGGAGATCCGATAAGTAGACCACAAACTAAGTTTGCAAGGAGAAAACAAAAGAAAGAATTCAAAGAAATGACTCGACGTGAAGAAGAACTCGCGGCAACCAAGAAACGAGATCTATCCGCAAGTGAGATTTCGGAACTCCGATTCGCGAAAGCGCCGGTTCCAATTAAAATGGGTAGACCGAGGAAGGAACCGTTAATAAGTCAACAACAAGCGACGGTTTCCGTATCCACACCAAAAACCGATGGATCGGAGGTTCCAAAGAAAAAGGGAGGCCACCGAAGGTACCAACGTCAAGCTTGCAAGAACAACAAGTTGAGCATTCCAAGCCACACCCATAGTCGATGTAATCAGAGGTTCCAAAAAGGGGTAGGCCGCCAAAGGTATCAACATTGAGCTACCAAGAACTACAAGGTGAGCATTCCGAAGCCACACCCATAGTCGATGTATCGGAGGTTCCAAATAAAAGGGTAGGCCCCCAAAGGTACCAACATTGAGCTACCAAGAACTACAAGGTGAGCATTAGAAGCCACACCCGTAGTCGATGTATCGAAGGTTCCAAAGAAAAGGGGTAGGCCCCCAAAGGTACCAATATTGAGCTACCAAGAACTACAAGGTGAGCATTCCAGAGCCACACCCGTAGTCGATGTATCGGATGTTCCAAAGAAAAGGGGTAGGCCCCCAAAGGTACCAATATTGAGCTACCAAGAACTACAAGGTGAGCATTCCGGGAACCACACTTGTAGTCGATGTATCGGATGTTCCAAAGAAAAGGGGTAGGGGTAGGCCAATGAAGTATAATCTCCCGTCACATACCGAAGACATTTGAAGGGTAGAGATTGCAGAGGATGGTTTGGATATAATTAAGCTAAAAGTTGGTAATATGACGATGTTTAAGGATTCGCAAACGGGTAGGACTTATAGACACTACCATACGAAGATACAATCTTACATAGACCAACTTCCCGAGGCTATTCGTGAGTTTATTGTGTATACGGATGATGTCGATGGTGATGGAAATTGTGGCTATCATGCTGTGACCGAACAATTAGGAATCTTTGACACGGCGGTTAGTAGAGGTATGACACCATGCAAATATGCTAGAACGAGGATGGCCGAACAACTTGTGAACAAGAGGAGCTTTTATGAGCAAATCGCTTGGTGAAGGCGAGAGGTCTGATGATATGTATGCTCGAGTATTAGGGCCCGAGCAAGAGATGAAGTTTCTTCCTTCTGAATATTGGATGAGCATGCCGCTTTGTGGGCATCTTGTGGCGGATACATTTAGATGTGTTGTTCATTATTTTACTCCCACCTTAGAAGTAACATTTACACCAAAGTGGCAAAAGTGTGAGGGATCCCTGAAGAAGAGAAGAGTAGTTTTGGCGTTCGTGAACGACAATCATTTCGTTATTCCAAAACTCAAGGAAAATTGTCCATTGCCACCTGTTTATGGGATGGTTAAAAACAAGGACCTAGATCCAAATATCTGGAAAGGATGGATGGCATTGTATGAGGAGAATCACCAATTTTGGGATGCGTTGGCCTTATCAAAGAAACCTGTTCAAGAGGAGGAGAGGAAAATTCATACGTGTGGAAGCGATGAGGAGTAATTTGGATATATTTAGTTCAAGAATACGCAACCTTTTGTTTTTTTGGAAGTTTGAATTGTAATCATTAAACATATGCTATGTACGTGCTCGCATGATTTAATTCAAACTTTGTAATGCCGGAACTTATCCTCAGCTTAGAAATACTTTTGTGTTTTATGCCGACAACTAACCGTAAGTACACAGAGATATTAGATTAAGTTCCGGAATTACAAGTAACTTCACGATAATGCCGGAACTGTAACAAGATCAATTATTCCTAAGGGATCGTGAAAGTACCGGCACCCCATTCATAACCGTATCAATGCCGGAAATCTAATTTTCTTTATTCTTGAAAGATAACAGATTTCCGGCATGTATGTTACAATGTATACCATGCCGGTTCTGAAAAATAAAAACACAATGTTTCATATCGATTCAAATGAAATCAACATCTCAAAAAATTTAGCAAGACACATAAAATAACATAAGCAAAGACTAGATTGTTTAACGAACCACATGTAAAGTTAAGATGTTCCAAACCGAAAACAAATAAAACAAAGATTTCAAAGTTTATCAAGACACATACATAAACATGAACCGACAATAGATTGTTCAAAGACATATCTAATACTATAAAAGAAACATTAACAAACATCTTAGATCACTCGGTCCTTGGCTTCTTGTGAACCCTCTTTTTCTTTGGAGTCCACAAGTCCTTTGCATTTGGATCTTCAATTTTTCTTATCTTCTCATGAACTGTCTTCATTTCTTCCGGGTCAGCACCTCTCCTTTCTTGATCTTGCATTTAAACCAGGTTTCCAAATTTTCCTAGTCACGTTGTTGTTATATATTTCCATTAGTATGTTATAAGTTTATAAGTTTGTAGGTATACATTCAAACGATTAGGAAGTGAAAAAGAATTACGTACCAACAAAAGGAGATTCTTTTGAAGTACGGGTACAATAGGTTCTTCAAGAGTTTCTCCTTGTGGAGGCACCGTTTCGTTGGCCGGGCGTACAATATAAGGATGTGAGTACCTCCGATGACCTCTCGAGGAAGCTTGGTTCCGACTCATAACCGTTTTCAGCAAATTCCCAACCAGCCCTGTCCAGTTGTTGTTCTTCCCTTTCATTCCAATGTGCAACTACAGGAGTTGGTATGTAAACTACCAGCGTATGTTGTTCATCTGATACGCATTGAGGTAAGACATGAGAGAATTTGGCATCAGATTCACCCTTAAGTGTTTTCTGTTTGTACCCAAGTTGGCGCATCACACGGATAGGGTGATGCATAACAAATCCTTTTGGATGAAACAATGGTCCATTGTAAAACGCTACATTGTCATGCCTTGGAAAGTGAAGTCCTCTTTCTTTCTTGTATGGGTCAAACACAACATCTTGGACAGCGATAGAGTCCAAAGCCTCCCTCATGGTGAGTAACCGAGTTCGTTATTGGGCGGTTTATTGTCAAAAACGTATTTTTGGCTATAGGAGTCCATGGATCCAAACCATGCGATGACGACTCCAAATATTTGTACTCATTGAATAATGTTGGGAAGTGTTCATAAGCCCACACCTACGCAAATGAAAGACCGTTCCAATGAAATGTATGTATAAGAAAAGAACTAATTGGAAAGCAAAATAACTAGTTCAGATTACCTATTATAGAGTGAAATTCCCATTAAATTGACGGCAAGTCGCCTTAGAAGATCTACGCATCTCCGCCAGAAAATGTGCCAAGAAAGCAGTGCCCCATGAGTACTCATGAACCTCCTCCAAAGGATCCAAGTATTGTAAGTTGTTCATATGAACCAAGTTACCATTAGAGTCAGGAAATATTGCGATGCCAAAGAGGAACAATGTGATGAGCAGCGCTAGTTTGTTGAATTTGTTCAAGCATTCAATTCCTTGCCCATCGTATTCCCAAACAATCGTTTGAGCTTAACGACTTTAATAGTCTTTGTCATGGTATTCTTTTTCACGTACGTATTTGCTTTTGTCGTTTCCTCATCCCAACCAAACAACTTTTTAGTCGATCATATATCTTGGACCATTCTAGGGTCTTACCATCGTCATCTTTGTTAACGGCTTTTCCTCGGATCTCTAAACCCAATATTCTTTGGACATCTTCAGGGATAATGGTCATCTTCCCAAAAGGAAAATGCATGGTATCGTCGAAGCATAAAACCTCTCCAAGAAGCAATTTGCAAATCCACTTGGTCGGTGGCCACATAGTATTCTACGCAGATACAACCCGGATGCTCTAATCGCCGCTTGAACCTCCGGACACTCCCCATCCAAATCCCATATATCCATTTGTTGATGGCGGCAAACACGGAAGGCTTTCTTGTGGTCCTATAAAAAGACATTAAACAAACTTCAATTCACACGATCATATATAAACAATATAATAGCAAGATGCAAACGTCTTACATAAGTTGAATAGATCCAATGAGCCCAAGAGTCCTTGTAGTCAAATAAAAGTTTGGGATCTCTCGGCTGACCTTGATGTTTGCCATCACTGCGTTCTGGAATCATGTCAAATAGTTTTGGGAGGTGCTTTGGTCGCTTCTTTTCATCTTTGTCATCGTCTTCAACTCCAGGTTGTGAGGATGACCCACCTGCTGCATCAGGAGGTACATAATTCTCCCACTGAGCAGCATCATCGCTGCTTGCATCTCCCTCCTCTGGGGGATTGTCCCGGATCGTGAGCTTACGATGTTACGGATCATATCTACTACGTCGAGATCGAGAAGACTTGGGTTTTTCTTCATCAACAGCTTTTCCCTTTCCTTTCTTTATTTTTGGAGCCAATGACCTACTAACAAAATGAGTTTTAAAAAAATAATGAAACAGAATTCCGGCATGGCTAGTGAACATAACGAGAATGCCGGTACTAATCCCGACATTGTTTTGTTAATTAGTTTTACGCCGGTTTGTCAATTCCGGCATATTATATAAATGAACTACCATGCCGGTACAAAGAGAATTGTCTACAGAGATTTTTTTAAAAAAAAGGAAACAAATACCGGACATATTCGATAACATAACGATAATGCCGGCACTTATCCCAGCATTATATACTAAATGAGTTCCATGCCGGTTAATTAGTTCCGGCATTGTATGTAAAAAAATTCCATGACGGTATTAATATAATTATCCACAGGGATTTAACAAACTAGGGTAAACAATTCCGGCATGGCTAGTGAACATTACGATTTTTCAGGTTTTTTTAATAACTTGCATGCAATAAGAATTTCAATTCTCTCAATATTGGAAGTTAAATTCACTGAATTCAATTTCAATTCACTAATTCAATTTCAATTTCACTATAATTTCACTAAGAATGCTTCAATAAACATAAGACATCACTTACCTCATCATCTTTGTTATTTCCTCATCATCAATTATATCTTGTTCAATAGATGCTTCTGATTTCGATTTACCACGATGATTAGGTTTTGGTTTTTCAGTGAGGTTTATGAGGACCCATTCTTCTTGGGGTTCGAAGAATTGAATGAGTTTGGTTTGGAAGATGAAACCCGGGTAATGGAGTTTAGGGGTTCTACAATTTCTTTGTAAAATGCTAAGTAAAAACAAAAAAAATTGAGAGATGGAACCGTTTCCATTTTATGTAGTAATGGAGTTTGTAACCGTCAAATAAAGAACCAAATGAATTGAATGAGGAAGTTGGTGGCGGTTACAAGGGGGGATAATTGGTGCGACAGTTACAATGGGGAAGAATAAGGAATTACAATTCCGGCACAACATACATGCTAAATTTAACACCGGAACACATAAAATGAAACATCTCAAGCCAATTTCAACTAACATCAGTTCTCGGGACGAGATTCAAGAAAAAAAAAGCAGCTTCAAAATGCCTAAAAGGCTCTTTGAACAACTTGAAATATGCTTCCTGAGCTTCATATCTGTTCCCTCTACATCTTGCAACAAACTCGTTGTATTTGCGACATAATTTGATGAGTGTAGTTGTTCAATTGCGTACAACAAGATCAATGTATTCTATTCTGTGTTTCTTACAGTCCAACAAGTTATTCATTGAAGAACCAGTCCTAACTAGCCCCCAAAAAAGATCCGAAGGGCGATGATCTTCCGGCAAATCCGATACTATGTAGTAGTTTTTAATCCACTGAGTTTTTTTCTCAACATCCGCTTTTATCTTAGATTGTTTTTGACGTTCAACCTCTTCCTCAACCACCGCTTCAATCTTACCTAGTTTTCGACGATAATGTTCATGCTTTGCTTCCTCTTTTTCTTCTCTTTTCCTCTTAATTATCTCTTCTTCCATTGAAACAATTGACTTGGTGGTTTCTTCCGTCCTTCTTAGTTTTTCTAGTATTGTGGTAACTGAGTTGGTGGTGGTTGATGATTGATTTCCTATCACATTGCACAATATGTTCCTCATACGTTTTTCTTTTTCGAGGGAATTGATGAACTTGGTAGTTGGTGATTGATAATCCATCAGAGAGATGTCTTGGAGCTAACGTTGTTTTTTTTTTAGGTATCAACTGCAATGGGTGTATCCATTCCTTTAAATAGATGAGGACATAACATATCTTTTTTAGGTATCCGAGCATTGTATGTAACTTAGATCCCACGCCAAGACCGCTTTTTACCGGTCTATGGTAAAAAAATTGTCCATTAGGCAAAGAAAGTAATGTTCCGGCATTGATTGTTGGAAGTACGACAATGCTCGGAATATTCGCCAAGACACTAAAGTTTTTATATCCAACGTTTAACTTAATTATTGTAGACGGTATTGTAAACATTTGTCCCGGCATAGATATATACAATATCTATGCCGGGATTCTGATTGTATTGTATTATCCTAACAAAATAAAATAAGACGGAACTATAATTTATTTCAAATGTAATCCTTGTCGCAGGAAGCACGTATGCACTTAGCACGTGCATCAATCCTTCAAACCACTTGGTGACCCAAGCGGACGAGTTATAGTCTCGGGAGGGTTTACATAGAGATGTACCCACAAAACCTTACGAAACCTAAGCAAATACCACTAAACTATCAATCTTCTTAAGAAGAATCCGTTTCCGATTCACCCAGCTGGTGGTATTCAGTGACTTTGGTTACAATATGGTTCACGTTGGCTTCAAACATGAATGCTTCTCCCTTTTCTTGTAAGTAACGCGTTTTCACGGCTTCATGCTACAAAATCAACACACAAACTTTGTTTGTTACATAAAAATTGAAAAAGAGTAGATTGTGTCGAATTATTCATAAAGATACTTACAAGTTGTTGAGGGGACAATCTAATGTGGCTAGCGTGCTCGATCCGGTGTTTCATTTTTAGATACTCAACCACAGCATTTAGGATGATGTCGTGTCGTTGCTCGATTTGTTGAGCAGTTCTTCCTTTCGGGTTACCGTAATCGTGAATAAACTTGCTAAAAATCTTCAACCACATGGAATCCCGCGCCGTTATCTATAGTTGAAGGAAGAGTTTCGGCGTACCATGCTTGGGTGATTGCTAAATCTTCCTGAGTCAGACGATGCCATTTGTTGTATGTGGGATTAGGTACTATACTAAGCTATTTATAGATGATTTTTCTAGGGTTAAAGGGTTTGCCTAAGCTAAGAGTCTCAAGGATATATATAAAAACACACGAGTTTTGGGTTGTTGGGTCCAAGTATTGGCTGTCTTTATATAGAGAAAAATCTCAACGACTAGTATTTTTGAAATCACCAAAACTACCGGCATTGAAGTTAATGTGACATACGACGCTGGTACTAGTAAATTTCTTCTCAGAGATTATGCCAAATATGTAACCACTACCGGCATGGTATAACAACATGGTTTAACGCCGGCACACAATACCGGATTTACATGTATAATTGCGAATATGCCGGTACTTGTTAGTTTAAAAAAAAAACGGCTAGTTTTTTGAAAAATATGACCGTTGGTGCTTCATTTCTATATCATACCTCCAAATCCTTTGCAAAATTCTAAACAAAGCAACCACCAAATAACGAAAATCCTTCTCTCAAGAAAGTAAGCCTCAAAAAATAGATCAATCAAGCACGCTTCACAAGCAATGGGAGATTCATCATCAACCTCTATTTGCAAAGTAAGTAGATTCAACATTATTAAAAATATATGGACACTTAAAATATTCACTACTATGACGATAACTAATATAATCTTCTCTTACGTAATCATCATTACGCGTGTCAAATTTGCAAGTCACCGTCTCATCTAGCCATGGACCTGTCCTTTTATTTATTCAAAGTGTAGAAGTTGTGATGGGACACGCCGGTTTGGATTGAAAAACTGATGATGCTAAAAATGGAAGAATGTTTCTAAGGTGTTTGAATTACCCAAAGTGCGATGAATTTCAATGGTTTGACAAAGCCGTTGAACTTGCAAAGTCAAGAGAAAACCACAAGGGCCAATGCAAGCCTATCGATGGGTGTGATGGGTATTATATGAAGGGAAAGGAATATGTTGAAAGAGAAGATGAACCAATTAAGATTTTCCTCGACACCGAGATTCCTGACGATGTCTTCAAAGATATACGCAAAAGGTTCAAAGGCTCCGCAATTGTTGAAAAGGAATGGAAATAGGTTATGAGATCCTTTATAACCAAATTTAATCCATTTCATGTCGTTTGGTACGTTTTCATTTAATTTTTTAATCCAATGTAAAAGATTACTTAGGAATGAATTAAGAGAGCGTTCGTGAAGAACTATCACTGCAGAGTTCCAGCATATAATCAATCAAGATTAGAGTGCCGGTTTTGTAACTATAATGAATTTATTTAAAAAATACGGTTCCGACATAAAGGTAGATAGCGCATCTACGCCAAAATTTGTAACCGGCATGAATTTAGATAATACTTTCATGCCGGTCCTACCTACATCTAAACAGGAACATGGAATTTTTAGTTTGGAAATACCGGTATGGTTTTGTAGAACAATTTCTGTGCCAGCATTACAAGGACCCAAGCATAGTATTGACATAATATTTCATGCCGGAACTTGTACCGGCATCCTGGTAACCTTTCCATGAAGACAAGTCTCGTAATATAACTTTCAAATATAACAATTCACTACAAATTTAAATTTAAACATGTTCAAGCTAACAAAAACAAACTAGATCGTGCTTAAATGTTCATAACCCCCGAATCATATACCAAAATACTAAAGAGTAAACCCTGAATTTCAAACGAGAACAAGTTAGAAATTGATCAAGGCGTAACAACCACCATCCAAATGAAAGAAACACAATCAAGAGCTAATCACTGTCCTTTGCTTCTTTTGGGCCACTCTTTTCTTCGTTTCCCCGAACAAATCTCTTGCACTACTGTCGGTTTCTTCTATTTTATCTAGCTTTTCCACGACTTCCTTCATCTCTTCAAGGGATAGCACCTCTCCTCCCGAGTACTTGAAACCTAACATCTTCTTCAACTTTCCAAGACGACGCCGCTAGTTTCATACATACAACACATAATTAGTATATATATGCTAATATAAAATTATGCGTACATTAAACGAGAAAGAAATTAACAATACTTACCAAAGAATCCAACGGTCTTATTAAGTTGGCTCGTTGTAGGTGGTGCCGCTATAGGAGTTGGAACGGGGAGGGTTTTTCTGGGGTGGAACTTGGACATCTTCAGGCCGCACAACAAGTGGATGTGACCATTCCAAATAATCACGAATGTAGGATGGGTCAGCTTCATCACCGTTGTTCGCAACCTCCCAATTAGTAATATCTACCAAACGACGTGGTTCTCTATCCCTCCAGTGTGTTGGTTCGGGAGTTGGATCATACTCTACCCTCAACCTTGTGGAACTTGACATGCAACGAGAATAATCAAGAAGGTACCTTTCAAGTGGAGGTGTCATGAAACTAGGTAATTGCTTGTATCCAATTTGCCGCATCACACGTCCGGATCAGCCATAACGTATCCCTTTGGGTGGAACAAAGGACCTTGGTATAATGCAACGTTATAAAACCAAGTGTATTGAAATTTATCTCTAGCCTCCTTGTAAGGGTAGAACACAACATCCTTGGTAGTCATCGCGTCAAGTGCCAATCTCATTTATATCATTCGACCATTGTTACTGTGCTTCGGATGGGCGTTGAACTCGTATTTCTTTGCTCTAGGCTCCCGGGGTCAACAGCGGGATTAATCTTCAAGAAGGGGTGGTCCTTGAACAATGTTGGGAAATGTTCATAAGCCCACACCTATAAAAATTTCAAATGATACATATAAAAGTCAGTAAATTTTGTTTCTAAGTACATAATAAGGATACACGTGAACAATATAAATAAGAACATAAGTTTAAAAACATAAGTACCAGAGTAGAGTGAAATTCCCAACGAATTGGTTTGTAACCGCCTTAGAGGCCCTTTTCATCTCCGCCATCAAATGTGCCATTGCCACGGTGCCCCATGAATAGGTAAAGACCTCGTCCAACGGATCCAAGCATCAAGGAAGTTTGCACTAACCTGTTGCTACTAGTGTCGTGGAATACCCGAGAAAGTGCCCAAGATGTATAATGTACGCAATGGGTCAGATAACGAATCTGGGCGGGGTCCCATCCATCCCGCACACTTCTTTTCTTTGTGTTTTCAAACTTCTTCTTAAGCAGTGGTCAGTTTGAATGTCTTTGTCCTACTAACCTTAGATATATAGAATCTTTCCACGGACTCTTTGTAGTCCCAACCAAACAACTTGTGAGTAAGCTCTGCAACTTCGTCCATTCTAGCTCAAGGTCACCTCGGTTTCGCAATTGATTTGCCGGTAATATCCAAGCCTAGAATGTTCTGAGCATCATCGGGGATCAAGGTCATCTCTCAAAACGGGAAGTGCATGGTATCCGTTTCACCATGATACCTTTCGACGAATCAATTGACTGTGACAATATCTGGCTTCACATAATTTTCAACCAAAGGATATAGACCATATTCCTTTACTATTGCTTGGATATCATCATGCTGTAGAGAAAAATCCCAATCAGCCGCGGCTTGGTTTCGGCAAACACGCACAGCCTTCTTATGATCCTACAATTAAGAGATAATACGATTAAGAGATCTTAAGAGATTTTTCATAAGTACAAAGACATATGCACAATAGAAATTCTTACATAGTTCGATATATAGTACGAGCCCATGAGTACTTGTATCCAAATAGAACCCGATCATCAAAAGAAGTCGCGCCCAAATTTTACCACGTTCGAGGTCGGTATCATGTCATCAACATGAGGAAGGTGCGAACCTTTAACTTTTACTTTGCCTTTGCCTTTCGCCTTGGCTTGTGTGAGTTGTTGACTTGGACCACCTTGTTCAACTACTCCTTGGCTTTGGTTTGCTAATTGAGTTTGATCAATCTCATTTTCTTCCTTCTCACTTTCCTCTTCATCTTGCTCATCTTGCTCATCTTCCTCCTCAACAACCGGCAAGAGGTTCACGGATTGCAAGAATACTACGATCACGACCACTATCCCAAATATCCCCTCTTGTCTCAAAACCCAAACGCTTTTTGTTATTCCCTCAAGGAGGCAGAGATTGAGTATCAAGACCATCCTTCCTTTTTTTCCTAGGCGCAACAGCTTTAGATTTTCCTTTGTTAGTCTCCTTTGCTTTGGATTCCTTTGATTTGGCTTCCTTTGCTTTAGATCTAATTCAAAAGAAGCACTAACTTTCACTTCTAATACCGGCATACAATAATAAAGAGCGGACCATACAAGTATAATAATCTTCCATGCCGGGTTAACGTGTCGGCATACAAAAATAAATATCGAAGATGCCGATATAGTATATGAATGTTTCCGATAACTAAACACCACTACCGCTTTTAAATATAATGAAATCCATGCCGGAATACAAGATCGGCCATAAATAAATGTAGAGGATGCCGGACAACCTCGGGAAATTCCCGGAAACTTAACACGACTACCAAGATATCCGCATAATAATGCTTAATGCCGATTAAAGTACCGCATGAAAAATAAAATGTTGAAGATGGAAGCAATACTAAAGTTCCCCGGATACCAAAATTAGAGTTCCGGCATTCATTCTTAAAAACAACAATTTACGCTCGGCACAACTACTTAAATCCAATTGTTTTCTATGTACCCTGGCGTGGTCTTCAACCTAGATTGAGTGCTCAAGTATTTATTTACGGCTGCGTGGTATTCATCCTAGATCGCATGCCTAAGGTTTTCAATACGGTGCGGTATTCATACTAAATTGAATGCCTAATTACGTAACCTCAAAATTTGTTAGGGTTTCGCGATTTTGACCTAAACCCATAGTTACAAATCAAGTGAAACACTAATTAAATAGTTCAAAATGACTAACCTTCTCACGTGGAAGCCATCTTTGTTGCTAATAGTTCATCGTCCGATAACTCGCTTCTTTGTCTTCTTCCTCTTGAGCAATCAAACCAAGTCTTTTTTCAATTAACAGTTGAACAATCGTTCTTGGGTTCGATTGACTTGGATTCGATTGGGAAGTTGTTTTCTTCCGTGGAGGCATGGTTATGATTCGGGTAGGTTAATCGACGAAGAAATTTTTGATTTAACGATTAATCGTCGATGAAGAATGATGGTGTGAACGATGAAGAAGATGAAGAAAAAAAATTTTGAAACCCCCTAACTAACAATGCCGGAATTGATAGAGAAATGGGGGATATTTGATTTGGTTTTTGATTTTTTGTTTTAGTTGAAAGGGTATATGATCTTTTCATAATGTTTTTTAATTAATCTAAGGGTGTTTTAGTATTTTCGACCCCAAAAAACACCCCTTAGCAGACACCTTTGGTTGGGGGAAGTAATTCATATCCTCCAATTAGTTTTGATATCCACCAATTGCGCGTTCTTTTTAAAGCATGAATCTTTGTGATGTTTTTTCCATTCTTTGTAAGGAATTGTTATTATATAAATGCCTCTCAGAGTAGCCATATGAGTTTTTGGGATATTATTTCTTCCAATTTTCAGTCTCCGTATCCGGTTTAGTGATGAGGCATAAATTGATTCGATTTTTTAGTGCTTGGGTTATTAATCAAGTTTCGTTTTGATTTGCCTTCAAGAATCGGATGTGGAAATTTGAGACCACATTCGGTTCAGACAATGGCATAGAATAATATATGAGAGGAATTTTTTTCTTCACCTTCCTCTTGAATCAATCTTAGTGAGAAGGAATGATTTTTGTTTCTTATTCTTACAAATCCGATTGATAGTTAGTAGAATGAGTCTTTAAAGTAAGTTAAAGGAAGGTCTCGAAGCGAGTTCGACCCTAGTTTGGATCAGAGACTCCATACTTGCCTGGATTCAATTGCAAAAGATTAATGGAGCTATCTTAGTAACTCTTTATTGTAACACCCCTGTAGTATTTTTGGTTTCTATTAAAAAAAAATGAAAAATTGATTTTCTGAGAGTTGTTACATGTAAACTATTTCTCCAAATCGTTTGATTTCATATGGTAAGCTATTTAAATCCTCATTGTGTTTTCTTATTTTTATGGATTTTTTTGCTGGTTCTGTCTTTGCTTTCTTTCTGGTCTAGTAGTTAGGGGTCTTTGAGAAGATTGATGGAAAGCTATTCCTGAAGTTAATGATTTTCTTTTTCTTATGAAAAATTGAAAACCAAGGTGGATCTTTATGAGAATTGATTTTTATTATGATTTAACGAATGGGTTGAATCTTATTAAACATATATCTTTGGAATTTGTAAAGATAAAATTGGGATTTGGGGTTTTATACGGATCCGTAAATGTAATCAAGATAAAGTTTCATATTCACCGCCTTTACCTCATTGTTTATGGAACACCTTACAAGAATAGGTATTGATTTTATCACTACACTCTTTTTTGTACCGATTAGCCATACAACAAAATCTTACTGCAATGTTTCATTCCTTTATGTACACATATTAATGGATTTTCACTAACCTCGTGAATATGCGCTGCTTGTGTGTGCCACATAAAGCATTCCCACCACCACACCATACCACATAAAGCCATACATTAATTCTATCTGACATCTTAATGCATAATAACATCACCTTCAAGCTTCATCTTTGTTTAAATACTACACAATTGTTTTCCATCAAGTAGTCTACCAATTTGTTCTATCTTTGAACTTGTTTCTTCTCTTGAAACACTATCCATATTCTTCCTCTTTCAACATTTCCACAATGGAGTTTCATAGGGCCAAAATTATGGCACAAAGTGGTGAAGATGAAGAAAAGATTCTTGTACATGAGGGATTTCGCAATGTTCGTGTTGATGGAAGCAATCCAAGGCAGACGCTTTTGGTATTTGAAGATTTTGGTTCACAGGAGATAAGATGGATTGTTGATTTTGTTAGGATTGATAACAAAACATTTGGGTACAAAGATCCACCAGTGTTTGAAGAAGAAGCAATCAAACGAATGTTGAAAGAAAGATCATGAATGCAGATTGTTATACATTTCTAAGGTTTGAAGAGCAACAAGGGTTTGATTCCATTTGGTAAGCCATTTCAACCTTAAAAGAATCCTCTGTTTTTTCATTTTTGGCTGGCCTTTGCTTTGTTTTCTTTTTCATTCAAGTATCTTTGTCTTTTTCTTACTCTTTGGGTGTTTGTAACAATGACCGAGGGATAGCTATGCCTCGAAGTTACTCGATTATTTTCCTTTTACTATTTTGTAATCAAAAGTTGAACAAGACTAAATCCCTGTTAGTTTTTAATGTTTTTTTATTTTTATTTTTCAGCCTTTTTTCTAATTAATTTTTATATGATGTAGGAATGGGTTGAATCTTTTTTTGTTGTTGTTTTTAAAGCATGAATCTTTGTGATGTTTTTTTCATTTCTCGTAAGGAATTGTTATTATGTAAATGCCTCTCGTAGTAGCCATATGAGTTTTTGGGAGATTATTTCTTCCAATTTTCAGGTCTCGTATTCGGCTTAGTGATGAGGCATAAATTGATTCACCTTTTTCTAGTGCTTGGGTTATTAATCAAGTTTCTGTTCCGATTTGCCTTCGAATAACTGGATGTGGAAATTTGAGACCACATTCGGTTCAGACAAGGGCATAGAATAAATATATGAGACGAATTTTTTTCTTCACCTTCCCTCTTGAATCAATCTTAGTGGGAAGGAATGATTTTTCTTTCTTATTCTTACAAATCCGATTGATAGTTAGTAGAATGAGTCTTTAAAGTAAGTTAAAGGAAGGTCTGTAAGCGAGTTTCGACCCTAGTTTGGATCGTAGACTCCATACTTGCCTGGATTCAATTGCAAAAGATTAATGGAGCTATCTTAGTAACTCTTTATTATAACACCGCCGTAGTCTTTTTGGTTTCCATTAAAAAAATGAAAAATTGATTTTCCGAGAGTTGTTACATGTAAACTATTTCTCCAAATCGTTTGATTTCATATGGTAAGCTATTTAAATCCTCATTGTGTTTTCTTATTTTTATGGATTTTTTTGCTGGTTCTGTCTTTGTTTTCTTTCTGGTCTAGTAGTTAGGGGTCTTTGAGAAGATTGAGGGAAAGCTATGCTCAAGTTAATGATTTTCTTTTTCTTATGAAAAATTGAAAACCAAGGTGGATCTTTTTGAGAATTTATTTTTATTATGATTTAACGAATGGGTTGAATCTTATTAAACATATATACTGGAATTTGTAAAGATGAAATTGGGATTTGGGGTTTTATACAGATCCAGAAATGTAATCAAAATAAAGTTTCATATTCACCTACCTTACCTCATTGTTTATGGAACACCTTACAGTAATAGGTATTGATTTGATCACTACACTCTTTTTTGTACCTATTAGCCATACAACAAAATCTTACTGCAATGTTTCATTCCTTTATGTACACATATTAATGGATTTTCACTAACCCTGTGAATATGCGCTTGTGTGTACCACATAAAGCATTCCCACCACCACACCACATAAAGCCAAACATTAATTCTATTAGACATGTTAATGCATAATAACATCACCTTCAAGCTTCATCTTTGTTTAAATACTACACAATTGTTTTCCATCAAGTAGTCTATCAATTTGTTCTATCTTTGAACTTGTTTCTCTCTTGAAACACTATCCATATTCTTCCTCTTCTTCCACAATGGGAGTTTCATAGGCAAAGATTATGGCACAAAGTGGTGAAGATGAAGAAAGATTCTTGTACATTGGGGATTTCAATGTTCGTGTTGATGGAAGCAATCCAAGGCTCCGCTTTTGGTATTCAAGATTTTGGTTCACAGAGATAAGATGGATTGCCGATTTTGTTAGGATTGATAACAAAACATTTGGGTACAAAGATCCACCGTTGTTTGAAGAAGAAGTAAATCAAAACGAATGTTGAAAGAAAGATCATGAATGCATTGTTATACATTTCTAAGGTTTGGAAGAGCAACAAGGGTTTGATTCCATTTGCAAGCCATTTCAACCTTTTAAAAGAATCCTATGTTTTTCATTTTTTGGCTGGCCTTTGCTTGTTTTCTCTGCTCAAGTATCTTTGTCTTTTTCTTTACTCTTTTTGGGTGTTTGTAACAATGACCGAGGGATAACTATGTCCGGTTACTGATTATTTTCCTTTTTACTATTTTGTAATCAAAAGTTGAAAAAGACTAAATCCCCGTTAGTTTTTAATGTTTTTTATTTTTATTTTTCATTTTTTCGTAATTAATTTTTATATGATGTACCGAATGGGTTGAATCTTTTTTTTTTTTTTATTTAAAGCATGAATCTTTGTGATGTTTTTTCATTCTCTCGTAAGGAATTTTATTATATAAATGCCTCTCGAGTAGCCATATGAGTTTTTGGGAAATTATTTCTTCCAATTTTCGCCCCGATCGTATCCGGCTTAGTGATGAGGGCATAAATTGATTCAACTTTTTCTAGTGCTTTAAGTTATTAATCAAGTTTCTGTTTCCGATTTGCCTTCGAATAACCGGATGTGGAAATTTGAGACCACATTCTGCCTGCATAAGGGCATGTAATAAATATATGAGAGGAATTTGTTTTTCACATTCCTTTTGAATCAATCTTAGTGGGAAGGAATGATTTTTCTTTCTTATTCTTACAAATCCGATTGATAGTTAGTATAATGAGTCTTTAAAGTAAGTTAAAGGAAGGTCTCAGTGCGAAGTTCGACTCCTAGTTTGGATCTAGACTCCATACTTGCCTCCGGGATTCAATTGCAAAAGATTAATGGAAGCTATCTTAGTAACTCTTTATTGTAACACCCCGTAGTCTTTTTGGTTTCCATTAAAAAAAAATAAAAAATTGATTTTCTGAGACTTGTTACATGTAAACTATTTCTCCAAATCGTTTGATTTCATATGGTAAGCAATTTAAATCCTCATTGTGTTTTCTTATTGTTTTGGATTTTTTTGTGGGTTCTGCTCTTTGTTTTCTTTCTCGTCTAGTAGTTAGGGGGTCTTTGAGAAGATTGAGGGCAAGTTATGCTCAAGTTAATGATTTTCTTTTCTTATGAAAAAATTGAAAACCAAGGTGGATCTTTTTTGAGAATTGATTTTTATTATTATTTAACGAATGAATCAATCTTATTAAACATATATACCGGAATTTGTAAAGATGAAATTGGGATTTGGGGTTTTATACTGCATCCGTAAATGTAATCAAGATAAAGTTTCATATTCACCTGCTTCCAACACATGTTTAAAACTTTTGATTGAGGAAACATATATAGATATAAGAATTCAAGTAATTTCAGTGTCTTTATCTATTGACCAATTTATGTCTTCTTTTACTCCATCATGAAGGGGTTCTCTTCAGCCTTTCGTAGGGAAACTATATGCTTGATGCTACTGAGGGAAGATAGGAAGAACGAAAAATTATCTTCACGAGTTGGTTTCATGGCCCAAAGAATTCATTAGTCAGAATTTAAGTTTCAAGAAGTGAGATCTCTATGTGAGTCACGAGATCCGCCTTCCCACTTTGGAAGAATATGATATTGTGGATCGATTTGTTACTCAATGTTATCTCTTAATTAACACATGGGGTTGGGATCCTGACATTCCATGATGTATAAGCGCTTACTTTGCCAAGGTGGATTTGATTCTTTGGGACAAGGCGAGTTGGCTGAAATCGACAGGGCAGGAGCTTTACTTCCATGCAGCCCATGGTTAAAATTGTTGGGCATTTTAATGAAATCATGGGAAATTTTATCCAATTGTCGATGATGCGCACGTTTGAAGAGATGGCGAGAGGGTTAGTATCAAGGGTTATGAAAATAAAATCAGATTTACTTAGGTTTTATCGAGTTCTTTTATTTAGAGTTCAAAACAATGGATATCGTTTAGTTTACAAGGTTTTATTTATTTAGTAAGTTTGTTTGGTTTTTAGATTTTCTGCTTTATTTTTTAAAATACATCTATAAAAGTTTGAATTAGTAGTTTATTTGGTTTATTTACTTGCCGATCTAATTCACGCCTTTCTTCATATTTTAAAATTTGATTTCGAATCAAGGGGATTACAATCCAATCAAATTTCAACAGTTAAGTCTTTGATCTTCAGCTCAAATCAAGGGATGTTAAACTTGTTCTTTGAGATTCTAACAAGTTATTTTCCCGAACAATGTAGTTTGATTTGATCTTTCTATATTCTCGTTTTTAGCATCTAAGTTTGAAATCATTTTGATCATTAGATAGAAATATCAAATTTTAGTACTGATTTCAGTAATGTAATGAATTATCATCTTCTTATATACCAAATCACATTTGATTAAACCGTTTGAAGAGATGTAGATTCTAACAAATCTATCATGGTTTCCACCTAGTGCTTAAATTGCTCAAATACATGTTCATACTCATGTCTCAATTTTGCTTCAAGATGATCTCACTTAAGGCCGCCTTGAATGTCTTGCGGTTTTAATTGTGGAGCCGAGAGTGAATATTGTCAAGTTTGGTTGTCATACTACAGTGTGTCAATAATCATTTAAAGTCGCTTTGATTATGTACTAGAGTCAACTTCGTTTAGGTTAGACTAGAAAGTCTAGAATGTTGAGACATACAAGTATTACTCAAGACCAAGAATGTGAAGAAGTAACAACTCCAACGACGACATCATCCTTCCACTTCTGAGGTTAGTAATATTGACTTGAATTGTTTCATTCCTAACGATTCTTTCAAGTCGTGCTATATTGAAAACATAATCGCGTAGTTGTATATAATGTACGCATTGTATAATACTTTTAGTGATCCGACATGGTCATAATTGTATGATCTAGTGTTAGGGAATTAGACTTTGGTGATGGATAATGATTTAATAGTTCAAGTATTAGCTATATTATTATATGTTCATCCCGTTTTCTTTTGGTTTTCTTCTTAAATCATCTTGATGAAATCCTTTCTTTTTGAAGCATTAAAACTTTGTTACGTTTTTGTTATGAACTTTTGTTTGTTTTTTTATTATTATTATTTTCTTTTAGTTCCGTGGGTTTTCTTTATCTTTTGTTTGTTTGGGCTAGTTGTTTCCAACGATGACCGTAGAAAGCTATTCGTGAAATTAATGA
>JAJJWW010018306.1:0-32075 GCA_023531295.1 Papaver armeniacum
TGACGCAAATCGCCAAAATTCTAAAGGATAAAATTATTGTTTCTTGATTGTTCCCAAACCCGTTCCAACTCGGTCAAATTTTGAAATGAAATGTCTAACAAAAAAACCTCCGAAATTTTTTGATTATTTTCAGTCAAACCTAGTCAAGAATCATTAAAAATAAAAGACCAAAGTCTTTACTAGTGCGTGTACGCCCAACTAAAAGAAAGGAAAGAAAAAAAAAACACGCGTGTCTTTGATGTGAACAATCTAAAAATAGTCTTCCTCAAGAGTCGAGTCTAGATCTATCGTATTCACTTCATCCCCATCTCTAATTCTCTATCTTAGGTAGAAGATTTCTCCTCCATTTGATAATATATTTTGCCGAGAAAATGAGGGTTATTCATTGAAGTTTTGTTCTACAAATTTGGAAATTTCTCTGCATCGTGTAGGATGATGGTGTTGAATGGAAGAAGAATATCAAGTGGTAATAATCTCGGTCCAAAACTTTCGATTTGAACCCTTACAATTTTTGGGCGGGATGTAAATCAAAAGAAAATCCTCTTGGGCGGATTATTTCCGCTTGGTGTTTTGGAATAGCTATAAATCTCAACCCTAAAATCAGGCAAGAGATGTTAACGAGGATGGTGTATCTTGAGATTACTTCTATGTCGCATTTGTGATCATTCTTATTTTTTAAATTCAACAAAGATTTGAATCTTCAATATTTGTTGATTGGTGTAAATTCTATCTCATAGGACTAATTAAAGAAAGAAAAGTTGAAGAAATTGTTGAAAATCAATTAGATTCAATCAAAATTGGGGAAAAGGTAAATTTCTGCTTAGATTTTGATTTACAATTTTTTTTGATTTCAAACAATTTCTTTGCAAAATCCTATTAAAAATTATGTAGCACTCGTATTAGAGTGATAGCCATTAGAAAAACCATCCACTATTGGGTTCAAGAGTTATGGTTATCTCGCTTTCTTTGGTGATTTGGTTTTGTTTTATACCTAATAATGGAATGTTGGATTCTTGTTTAGGGATCATTGTCGTCATTTAGTATCCTTACAAAGGTCTTGGAGTTTAGCAAATAATGAAAATTATGAAATTTAAGCTCTTTACAATTGAAAAGAGCAAATTTCTAGCTTACGTGATTGGTTCCTATTCTTGATGATGTTAAAGCATTGTTGTGCATCTCAGCAAGGCAAAAACCTCTTTTAAGCTCTGAAAAATGTGCAAAGACCATTCTTAAAAGCATTATACCTTTTAAGAATTTTTATTATGAACTGGTTTTACATGATTTGGATGTTCTCATTAAAAGTTAGACCAAGCTCGGATTAGAATTTTTTGATTAGATTGTCCACAGTCCATGATTTATCACTAAAGGCATATCACTAAGATGTACCAAGTTAGTCTCACGATGTTGATTGGATTTTTTTTTTTTGAACTGGATTGGACATCTTTGCACAAGAGCATCGAATAATTGCGCTTAACCGAAAAAAGAATAACAAAGGTGGTGCTTTCTCATCTCAATTATACTAAGTATCACGTTGTAGTTTATTTCTCTTTGTCATTGTTCAATCATACTTCATGAACATTATTAGATTTGGTGTGAGTAGATTAGCAGGGGATAGTCCAAGTAGCAATGTGTCACTAGTGTCCAATGAAAAATTAGATTTGGTTGATCGCATTTATGCCGATAAGCCAGTAGGGACTTGATTGAACCGTTACCATTCAATTTGAAATCTTCTATCGTTTACTACAACACTCCTAAACCGAGAGGGAACAAGCTAAAATACTTTGGACATGGGCATCTTGTAATGAAAAACTTGGCAGAGTGAAGAGAACCCCTGCCAAGAAGAAATAGAAGGCCTCTTTCTTTGTTGTTCGTTGTTGGCCTACGTTCGGTTTAGTATTGGGTCTAATACAAGACTAGTGTGGATGGTAATTGGTCTTGTTTTCGATTTCAATCAAGTTCTATTAAGGTTATACTTGATTTACAAACATTGCCCTTTTTCGATTTATTAAATCTTCAATATTTGTTGATTAATGTGTATTTTATCTCGTTAGGACTAAAATCAAAGAAAGAAAAGTTGAATAATTGGGGAAGAAAGGTAAATTTCTCGCTTATTTTTTGATTTACAACTTTGATTTCAATCAATTTCTCTGCAAAATCCTGTTAATAAGTTGATTATTTTGTAGTGTTGTATTAGAAGCTCATAAACTATTTATCCGGGAACAACCAAGAATATCTCGACATACTCACTAAGCTCAACAAAGATTAGCACCCATATTCTTTGAGTCTGCACAAATGTACAATTTTTAAGTGATATTCATTAGCTAGATAGTTTAGTTGTAATCTGAGTTTACATGTGATATGAATCATGTTGACTGAATGCATTAGATTATTGAATCGAGGCAAATCTTTGGAAGGTTAAATTTGAACAGGGAGCATCTATCAGGTTCTTCTCTCGGTGTTTGTTGAAACTCTATGAAAAGTTTGTTAGAGCATGGAGATTTAACTAACTTATTGGGTATATTCTTGCAGGATAATCACATGCTTATGAGATTTAACTAAATTTGTGTAAGGTCCCGATTTGATGTCTTCTGACCTCCGTTTATGTGAATCGATATTTGAGGAAGAGGTTCCATATTACTAAGTTGTACTTATTGACTCGTCTAAGCTCTTCTTATCGAAGTATTTAGCTAATTTTTATTTGTCACTGGGTAGGTGATTTTGCTTATGAATTTTTACATTTTTGAAACTCGCTGATATTCTTAAGTCTGAAACTTTGTCTACAAATTATTGGTGTACTCGGCCTTGTCTTATATGCCACTTTCTTTTAGTTTTCTACTGTGTGTGATACTGAGTTTTCAAAATGCTAGCTACAAGACTAGTGTGGATGGTAATTGGTCTTGTTTTAGTACAGAGTGCTCAATCTTATTGAGAGCTATTACTTAAGTATTGTGTTCTCGGTATTGGTCTTGTTTTAGTACAGAGTCGGATCCCGATTCGGTGGGAGCTAAAAATTTCTGTATTTCTGAAATTATTTATTAGTTATTGCTAATCTTGTATTTCTGAATTTATTTATCAGTTTTTGCTTTCATTGGAGTGCAACTGATGTAATTGATCTACTGGTTCTCTTTGCGTTTCAGAATGGATAAATCATGGATGAGTACTGATAGAACGAAGAAACGCTATGGAGAAGGAGTCGCGGCGTTTCTGCGGTATGCTGTCAACCATCTCAAGGAGGAGGGTGAGACATATGATGAATTTCTTATGTTGTGTCCATGTACGGATTGTTTAAATCTTTGTGCATGCTCAGTTGGTGACGTAGAAGATCATTTATTCGTAAATGGAATAGATCAAACGTATATTATTTGGAATAAGCATGGGGAAAAGGATGAGGTAATAACTAGTAGTAGGCCTGTTAACGTCAACAATGATATGCACGCTGAATTTGAAATGGGATCTCCCATCGATGCTCCGATTTTAAGATTTTGGAATGGGAACTCCCACTGATGCTCCAGACACTATAGATATGATGCAGGCTGCAGAAGAGTTCGCAGATGACCCTATAAAGTTTAAAAAATTACTTGAAGATGCTGAAAAGCCCTTATACGAAGGATGTCCCAACTTCACAAAGTTGTCTGCAATTGTGCAGTTGTTCAAGTTGAAGAGTAAGCACGGTGCATCCGACATGTTTTTTAATGAATTGTTACCCTTGTTAAAGGACATGCTTCCCAAAGAAGGTAATTTAATGGCGAGGAGTACATATCGTGCAAAAAAATATTGAAAGCAATGGGTTCAGGGTACACAAAGATACATGCATGTATCAACAACTGCATTCTTTATTGGAACGAGTACAAGGATGAAAAAGTGTGTCCTACTTGTAAAGCACCCAGATGGAAAGTTGACAGGGATGGTAAAGTGTACGAGAATGTTCCAGCAAAGGTATTGTGGTACTTCGACATCATCCCAAGATTTCAGCGGCTGTTTCAATCGAGGCCTACAGCAGAAGATTTGATATGGCACCATACCACTATAAACAAAGACGGTGTTTTACGTCATCCGGCAGACTCACATGCTTGGAAAGAGATAGATAACAATTTCCCGTAAATTAAAGGTGATCCAAGAAATCTGCGGTTAGAATTGTTACGATGGAGTTGATGTAAACACAGGAACCAAACATCACAAGTGTATGGCCAGTTTTGGTTGTGATTTATAACCTTCCACCGCGCCTGTATGAAGAGAAAGTTCATCATGTTGTCGTTGCTTATAGACGGTGCGCCCGGGAAACTTGAGATTGATGTCTTTTTAAAACCTCTTGTTAAAGATTTTCAATTCTTATTTGAGAAGGGAAAGAGAACATGGGATGCATATGCCCAAGAAATGTTTACTCTACGTGCAAAGTGGTTTTGTGGACGATAAACGATTATCCCCGCTCTTGGTACATTATGTGGTTGTCGCTACGCCGGATATCATGGTTGTGTGGTATGTCTAGGAAAAATACTCACAAGATTAGGCTTCATGACTCAAACAAGAATGTTTATGTTGGTTATAGAAGATTTTTACCCTATGAGCATCCATTCGTAAGGTGTATAAGAAGGCATTTGGCGGAAAACAAGAGTGGGAGATCGCTCCAAAACCAATGACCTGGAAGAAATATACGAGGAGGTAAAATGTATAAAGAATTCGTGGGGAAAGAAGGGGACGAATAATCAAGGGGAAGACGTGCAGGCTACACCTGGAAAAGGTGGAAAGATGAAGCGCATCAGAAAAATATCAAAGGAAGTCGATAGGTCGGGTGAGGAAGAGGAAGGCATGGAAACCACTTACTCGGAGCAAGTACAACATATGGCAGTGACTACTTAGATATTGGCGTTATAATGATGTCCAACATTGTATTGATTTCATGCATGTCGAAAAGAATGTGGGACAAAGTCTTGTTGGAACGTTGCCGCACAACGCGAATAAAAAGATGGATTAAACGCCAAAAAGGATTTGGTGCGTTTGGGGTTAAAATCGGAGTTACACCCTAAGACAGATGACAAAGGAACGATACTTCCAAAGATGTTATACATTAACCACGGTAAGAAAAAGACATATTCTTGGAGACACTATCCGAGTTAAGAGTTCCGTGTAAGGGTATTGTTCGAATTTTTCCACCCTTGTGAACCTAAAAGAGCGTAAGTCTGGCCGGACTTAAATCACATGATTATCATATGCTTATGCAACAATTTTTTCCCCGTCGCTATTCGGTCAATTATGCCTACACCCGTGAGATATGCTATTATCAGTTTTGTTTCTTTTTCGCATTAATATCCGCCAAAGAAATCAAGGTGGAAGAGCTAGATAAATTGCAAGAGGATCTCTGTGTGACGTTATGCTTACTAGATAAGTATTTTCTTCCATCCTTCTTCGACATCATGATTCATTTAATCGTACATCTTACCGGGAAGTGAAATTATGTGGTCCGGTTTGCTTTCGATGGATGTATCCTTTCGAAAGGTGTATGAAGGTTATAAAGGGCATGTGCGGAACAAGAATCAACCTTGTGGATGCATTGCCAAAGAAAATGTTGCGTAAGAGACGATTGAGATATATTGTGAGTACCATAAAAGCATCGTGGACAATAGGTATTCCAATGGATAGGCATAATACATCTCGGAGGAGAACCTCTATTAGCCAAGAGCCGTGTATAGTTACCCCCGAACGGTTGAGACAAGCACATTTTCTATGTCTGAGAACACGCCCGAAATTGAGCCTTACATAGAGTAAGTATTAATTTGTTTATTTTCCTTTTTTTTTTTTTTGGTACAAAATATAATAACATTGGTTATTGTACATACCAAATTGACACAAGCTCTATTTGGAAACTAAATATTCTACTAAAAAGCGGGCATGGCTGGAGAAAGAGCACTCTAACTCTTTTGGCGAGTGGTTAAAAAATGAGGTAATATGTTGTAGAAAAAGTGTCTTGTTTGATGTGTTATATTCCTTTACAGTCAAGGTTCATCCTAATAATGAATTTCAGGTTGAAAAAGAGTTGGCAGACCCCAGAGAAAGTATCTCAAAGAAGTTAAGATGGATATCACACGGCCCGCACTACGAGGTAACGAAATACACTGTATATCGAATCAATGGATATCTATTCCGCACAAGATCCCGTGATGGTAGAATTCACCGTAATACAAGAAGCGTCGCGGCAAGTGACATGCACATATCTAGAGATGATGGCATTACATATGGTAAAGCCTCTTATTATGGTGTCTTGCAAGAGATATGGGAGTTAGATTCTTGTGAAAGAAAAGTTCATCTGTTCAAGTGCGGTGGGTTGATAATAAACGTGGGGTCAAAAGAGATGCTCTTGGCTACAAGATTGTTGACCTTACTATGTTGGGATACAAAAATGATCCTTTTATTTTAGCCTCACAAGCTAGGGCAGTATTTTATGTCAAAGACCAGATTAGATAAGAAAAAGTCTATTGTTTTGTGACACCTCCCAAAAATTATGAGATGCGTATGATGATGGCAACGATGAGGAATTCGGAATGCAAGAATCTTTCCCGAGAATGATAATATCTTGCCGTCTGTAGATCCACAAGACTTGGGTAAAGAATCCCAAAATGATTACTTCCGACCCGACTACCGGGTTTACTTATACGCAAGCCAAAATGACACACTCCCGCCTGGTACGTCGCTTTATTTCCTTTAACTGTGGTTATTAGTTAGTGACATGATATTGATAGAACGAAAATGATGGACCTTATGTTTAACCCTGTTCCTAAGTGCATTGCATGGAGGAGTTTGTATTGTGTAGCCCGTGTGAAGAATAGTGAATTTTAATCTCATTTTCCTTGTTCCAATTTTAACCCTCAACCATTTTGAATACCATACTTGACAGGGTTTTTCCCATATCTTGTGAAAGTCCTCTTTGTAAGAAGTCTTGACCATAATTTATGTTGAGTTGGGCTGACACCTTGTATTAATTATTGTGCCCTCGTTATTTCTTCCTTGTTTTTGTTGAACTCGGAACCCTATTTTCATGTTGCGGGTTGTTGTGGCTATTCAACACTCTACATTGTCCCCGAGCTTTGACGAAGTCATTTTTATGCCATCGAGATGCCTCTATAAGTTTGACACTCGAATTGTAGGACACGAACTCGCATCTAAAAGATCAAGAATTTGATTATGGGATTGTTTTGTCTTTGTTATATAAAGAGCAAAAGAAATGCATTCCCTCAAAGAATCGCATGATTTTGGAGTGTCTAGCTCCGATATCAATTTGATGTAATATTTTTGTTTTTTTTTCTTTTGAAAGAGGTAAATAAAAAATATTGGTTGTAGATCTAAATTTTTTTCATTAAATATATTGGATAAAGATATACAAGCTTTTGTGAATTGAAATGTTAAACAGGTTTGGTTGGTCTCACATATGGGTCACATCGCTTGCAGTACCTTATTGATTTGTATGAAAAGTTTAAGATATGGTTTCCCATTTTGGATTTTTGGCGTGGTTATCAATAATTTATATAGGGAATTCTAGGAGAAAGTAACACAATAAAACTCCACTATACATGTTTTATTTTCACAAAACACCCGGCTGCACCCGTTGTATTGCAATTCCCTTAGAAGCCACAATCACTTGTAATGTATCCTTATATACACCAGAGCAGGGGTGTACATCGGGCCGGGCAGGCCAGCCCAAGCCCGATTATAGCACAGGCCGGGCCGGACGGGTTTGTAGTCCTTACTACCCATTAAGTTTAACAAGCAGTAAAAGCCGGCAATAACAAAAATTTAATTCCCATGGCCCGTCCATACCCGTGAAACAATACAAAGAGGCCGGGCCAGGCAGTGCTTTCGGCCCAAGAGATAATTTAAAATTTTAAAAGTATATATGTTTTTTTTTTGGCTTGATGAATGATGATATATCCGTAACTTTCGTTCAAATGATAGTTCAAGCAATTCATATTCATTCTTGTGAAATGTAATTGAGAATTTTCTAACCCCAATAAATTGTCCACATATGAAATTTAAGTTCTTGAGAAATCCATCACACTAGTAGAACTTTATTCGAGGGATATTGGCAATCAAGCGGTAGGGTAACTAAACAGGCTACCGGGCGGGCTAACAGGTCGGACTCCAATATTTGAACAAAAACCCGGGTCCGCCCACTTATAATTATCAGGCAGGCCGGGCTAGCCCATGACAGGCTGTCGGGCGCCCATGGGCTCCTTCGGACCCGGGCGGTACATGGCAGGCCACAGGCTTCCGAGCATTCTGTACACCCCCGAATAAAGATTATTTCGTCTTCGGCCGCCATCAGGCTATACGTAGAGGTTCCCACAAAAACCCAAATATCAGTAATTCACAACTCATTCTTCTTCAATGTGATACTGGATACATATATATGGAAGCGCGCAGCGGAGTTTGAGTTCACGATTTAGATGTAGTGTTCGCCCTAAACGAAGAAACAGAGGTCAACTTCTTCTTATATAGTAAACCAAAAACCTGCGCTTACCCTCTAGAGCAGGCGAAACCACCTTGTCCAACAGTCTTGACTCTTGAGCCCATGCCCATTTGTATTATTGTATTCCGAGTCAGGTGAGAGTCCAAGCAATGTTTGCCTCTATACCGAATGCTCGCCGCAAACTAACTTGGGACAGATCAATATAATTCTTGGACATGGTAAAACAGTTTGATAAATTTGTATTAGATTTGATTATGGACCAACGATACTTAATAATATATTTCAATAATGCCTCTTGATTGGTCTCCATTTCTATCCACATAGGTAATAAACCTAGAAGCATGTATCTTGAAGGTTATTTGGTCATTATCATCAGAGCCAATATAAAGATCTTTAGGCTTGAGTAATTCAAGATTATCCATCCGGAAGATTCAAAACAAGGCAGGAATACTTACTTATAACACTATAAGCATGTATCTTGAAGAGAGTCAATTTTACAAAGAATCATCGATAAATATTAATTCATTTCCCGATTTGCTCAAACTGATTTTATTTCATTACATGAAAGATTTGACATGGGAAAGTATACTAAAAAATGTGAGAGCCATGGCATAAGGCGGCTAATGCCAGAATCTCAACCCTCGTTTCTTGGCAACACTATTAATATAACCCATCAAACTCGAAGACTTCAATTTGTCGCCTTTTACCTTGGTCAAGAAAACAGCAATGTTAAGTATGTGCTATAATGTTCATTTGAAATTTGCACCGTCTTTTAATCAAATCTAATTGAAAATCGATCGATCAAGAATTCCGAACTTAAGAGCAACCAGTTATAGTGATACAACCAATATCTTATAGTAGAGACAGCTGACTGACGACCAATAAATTAGAATTACGCAAAAAAACAACAAAGATTGCGGGATATAAACTTATGATTGATTATATAGATGAAACTTTGAATCCCAAGCACCATTTTCAAAATTTAACATCCATAGCTATTCCACTTTCAACACCCCTAACATTTATTTATCTCCTCGTAATTTATCATACAAATTCTATGTCTCAAAGAATTTTTCGAAAAGATTATACCGTAGAAGCTAGCGGTATGCGAAATAATATCATGCACAGATCTAATTATCTCAGATGATTAGTGTTTATGGGTAAAATCGTTTCCGCCTGATTTCGGTAAATCTCGGTAGAGTGAGAAACTGTTCAAAACCCTAAACAAATGTGTTGCACGTGAGCACTTTATAGATTCGAGAGATCAACTGCATAAGTCCGGCCTAAACCAAGAAATGGCCGTTCAGGACTTGCTTCGGTCACAAAGTGGAGGAGAAGGGTTGATTTGGGAGGAAGCAAAGAAAGGTGTTGAGGAGAGTAGTATCTCGACTTGTATCTAAAGTGAAAGCTTAGGAAGCTTGCAAAGAGATGAAAGCTTTTGGGAGAGCTTGCAAAGTTGCCTTTCTCGAGTGTAAGTGTAGTATATTTCTCCCCGGCCGAGACTTGTTATGGGTGGAAATAGGTTAGACCTATTTATACAAGTCGAGATTGAAACGTACCGGCCTCATGAAGGAAGAGAGTAAAGGGTGAAATAATGGAGGAGGTGGTAACCGCATGGTTTAATGGGTGAAAACGTTTTTCACCATTATTTCCTATTTTATTTGACCGCTTTATTCCTATTCACGCTTTCTTGATTGTGAGCGTAGTGTACGCGCATCTTTGTGACCGCCAAACCAAAACCCTAAAGAAGCATCCCCGTTTTGTGTTGATATCTCGTGTTGGTTGCGCCTTGAGTGCAAGTGGTGCTGCTAATGGCGCGTGTGGCATGTTGCCAATGGCATGTGCGGAATGCCTTGGTGGTAGGTTGCATGGTTTTGCAAGTTAGGCTACGGCGTGTGTGTTTGGCATGTGCCAATGGCATGTGCGGAATGCCTTGGTGGTAGGTTGCACGGTTTTGCAAGTTAGGCTACCAGCGTGTGTGTTTGGCATGTGCCAATGGCACGTACGGCCATGTTGACCTGAAGGGAAGTCTTGCAAGCCTAGGGCGCTATATTTGGCGTGTCAATGGCATAGCGGCTTGGAATATGGCTTGCGGCACGTGTTGGCATGTGCCAATGGCATATGCGGCCATGTTGACCTAGTTGCCAAGTCTTGGCATGCCTAGGGCGCTATATTTGGCGTGTGCCAATGGCATAGCGACTTGGAATATGGCTTGCGAGCACGTATTGGCATGTGCCGATACATGAAGCCATGTTGACCTAGTTGCAAGTCTTGGCCCTAGTGGCGCTATATTTGGCGTGTGCCAATGGCATAGCGACTTGGAATATGGCTTGCGGCACGTATTGGCATGTGCCAATGGCATGTGGGCCATGTTGACCTAGTTGCAAGTCTTACAAGCCTAGGGCGCTATATTTGGCGTGTGCCAATGGCATAGCGACTTGGAATATGGCTTGCGGCACGTATTGGCATGTGCGGCCATGTTGACCTAGTTGCAAGTCTTGCAAGCCTAGGGCGCTATATTTGGCGTGTGCCAATGGCATAGTGGCGTGTGCCAATGGCACAGCGACTTGGAATATGGCTTGCGGTACGTATTGGCATGTGCGGCCATGTTGACCTAGTTGCAAGTCTTGCAAGCCTAGGGCGCTATGTTTTAGCGTGTGCCAATGGCATAGCGACTTGGAATATGGCTTACAAGCACGTATTGGCATGTGCCAATGGCATGTGTGGCCATGTTGACCTAGTTGCAAGTCTTGCAAGCCTAGGGCGCTATATTTGGCGTGTGCCCAACGGCATAGCGATTTGGAGATTTGGCATTGTTGCCATGGTGTGCAAAAGATATGCGGCTTGGTTTGGCATTCTTTTGCCATGGTGCATGCAGAGTGCGGTTAGTTTGGAATGGTTGCCATGGTGCGCAGAGTGCGGCTTGGTTTGGCATGGTTGCCATGGGCGCATAGTGCGGCTTGGTTTGGCATTGTTGCCATGATGCGCTGATGCGCTTGGTTTGGCATGGTTGCCATGGTGCGCGAGTGCGGCTTGGTTTGGCATTATTGCCGATGATCTGTGAGTGCGGCTTGGTTTGGCATGGTTGCCATGGTGCGCAGAGTACGGCTTGGTTTTGGCATTGTTGCCAATGATGGTGTCGCGGCTTGGTTTAGGCATGGTTGCCATGGGCGCGCAGAGCGCGGCTTGGTTTGGCATTGTTGCCAATGCAGTGCGCGAAGTCTGCGGCTTGGTTTTGCATGGTTGCCATGGTGCGCAAAGTGTGGCTTGGTTTGGCATGGTTGCCATGGTGCGCGTAGTGCGGCTTGGTTTGGCATGGTTGCCATGGTGCGCTTGAGTGCGGCTGGTTTTGATATGGTTGCCATGGTCTTGAGTGCGGCTTGGTTTGGCATGGTTGCCAATGGTGCGCCAGAGTCGGCTTGGTTTGGCATGGTTGCCATGGCGCGCCGAGTCGCGCTTGGTTTGGCATGGTTGCCATGGTGCGCAGAGTGCGGCTTGGTTTGGCATGGTTGCCATGGTGCGCGGCTAGGTGCGCTTAGTTTTGGAATTAGGGTTACGTGTCGAAAACCCTAACTGGTATTTGAAAAAATACCCCTATTAATTATTTACACCTGAAGTTAAATGCTCTTAGTTAATGTGTTGCGGGTAACACTAGGTCATGGGGTTTTACGATTTTACCCCTTGTTTAAAAACCACCATCAACATTAAGTCCGCTAGCTCGGAGCAGGGGGCTTTTTGCGAGGTAAGCATAAGATGGTGACAGGACTATCAACATCAAACCGTAAAGAGAATTGAGGGGCTTGTGCGACCTTTTATAAATAGGATTTGGAATCCTTGCCTCTGGGAGTTTTGCACAAATCGGGAGGCTGACACAATTGGTGGGGCTAGTGCAGCTTGGGCGATGTTGGGAAGTTGGCGTGAGTTGGGAAACCGAGTGTGCTAGCTGGTGAGACAGAGCGCAATGTGGAAGCTATTGTGCGTGCTTGCAGGCATGACTTGGGGAAATTTCGTGTCTTTGGCTGGTGGGCCTTGGGCGCAATGTGGAAGTAAATTTGTGGGGCCAGTCAATCTTAGGAAACCAGGGGGTGACTTGGGAAATTTCGAGTGTGTGTTGGCCGGGTGGGCCAGGCAATGTGGAAGTGACATGCGTTGCTTGCTGGTGGCGTGACCGATGTAAATAAGGAGGGGAGTTTCTTCAGATAGAAAAGTTTCCTTATTTTGCCTTTCCTTCACGCAAGCTTCGATTAGGGCATCTTCCATGCCAAAAATCTGAAGCGTTATGTCCCTCATTGCTTCCTTTCCTTTAAGGTTCCGTATTCATACCCAACGCAATCGCATCATCTCCCTCGTTTGAGAAAGGTTCTTCTTGTTGAATTTTCTCTCTTTGTCATGTCACTAGATTCGAATCATCTTCTTGGTCGGGTTCTCCCGGATGAAGACGCGAGGTCGATTCTTGCATGAGCATCCCAACAAAGGTTATTCGGGTTAAGAAAATCATCGGTATGTTTTCTTCTACTTTGCGGACTGTCGTACACTTTACCGCCGCTTGTTGTATAAATGGAAAATTTCCCTTTTGTGCGCAGAGATATCCTGTTGGAGCATGCGTCGTTATGTTATCGACAAGGATGACCTAGTCGTTCCCCTTCCTTCGAATCCGTCCTTGTTGATTTCTTGCCGGACTTGGAGGACGCCGATTTAGGGATCTATCTTACGAAATGGGATGCATCGAGAAGTCCCCGGTCATACTTCGGTTTGATATGATGGAATGTACGAATACGTGAATGTAACCTAAAGAAGGCGTGCTTTTGGAGTTTTAGGTGCACATGTACGAATTCATGTTGAGAAATTCCGTGGCTCGTAAAACCTCGATAGTGATGATGTTGAAATCGTAATAACCTTGGTTGAGGGGAGTGAAAGCATCTTACGCTGGTAGTCCCCATGCATGACCTACTTTCATTATATCGCCTTGAATCCCCCTCCACGGGATTTGATATAAGCCTATCGTACTCTTACGGATGTGACACTCGGGATGCTCGAAATTACATGATGACATATTTCTGGATAGTGCAGGCTCGGGATCCTCCGCGGCCTCGTAAAGCGTTGAAGGCGTCTTCTATACGAGAGGTGATGATGTTCTTGCGCCGCACCCTTGAAGAGTAGAGGACCTTGTTGTGGGTACGGATTTTTGGTGGATTGTTCTTTGTAGCTTTGACAGTGAAGGGATCCCATGTATATCTTCCGTCCTCAAGTATGGTTTACGTGTTTCCATCCTTGTAGTAATTGCCCACGCGGTGAAGCTCTGGGTTGGGAGCGTGGCGGCATGACCTTTGCGGGGAAGGAGTGGCGTTGAAGCGAACATTGATGCGGCCGCTCTTTGGAGAACGTTGATGTGTAGCTACTACGGAGAGAACGTTGATGTGTAGCTACTTCGGAGAGCGTTGATGCGGAGCTACGCCACGGAGAGAGCGTTGAAACAACATCTTGCAACTCTCGAGCCTTGGACGGTTACCATTTTGAAGTCGGAGACCGCGTCACGTTCTGTCAAACTCGACATCCTTCAAGAGAACATAGGTTAGAGTCCCTGGTTCCATCTATCGATCGTGCTTCCTATGAGAGGTTGGGGTTTGGGAACGGCTTCCCCTGGATGGAAACGCCGCTTTCCCGATGTAGTGCAGTTGAGGGGAGCAAATATGTCTTGGCGCTTACGCCTTGGACAAACATAGAATCTCACAACTCGTTTCATCATAGATCATGCGACTTTGTGGCGAAGTTCCCATTGTGCGGAGTCTTGACGAGGGAAGGGTCTTCGTGAACTCGGGAGAGTTGTTGATTTCCCTTGCTTTCAATTTTGGAGAAGTCTTTGTTGATCTTCACGTGTGACGAAATTGGATTGCTTATCCACTTCTACTTTTGGTCGCTCAAGAGCAACGAGCCTCTTCATCTATAAACGCGCGTCTGCTTTGAAGTATCTTTTGTCCTTTCATCAAATCAACAACGCTACAAGGAGGTCGGATTCTTCCGGATCTTCCAAGTATCTTGCCACGATGGTGGAGTAGCGTCTCCGGTGACTGGTTGGAGCTGATCATGCTTGAAGAACCGTTGGGGTGGCGGAAGTGGCTCACGGATTCCAGTGATCGTAAGTGTATCGTGCGAGAGATGACACGGTTTTGATCACGAAATCTTTGGAGCCATGGCGTTGTTTGAAGGGGAGAGGATGGTGCTTTGGAAGGGCGCAAGATGTTATTTGAAGGATGCAAATTATTAGCACAGTGTGTATCATGGCTAGCATGCGCGTGCGCATGTGTGCCCGGCATGTGCGTCCGGTAAGCGTGTCGGTAAGCACGTCTAGTAAGTCTGCGGCAAGCAGCGTGTCCGGCAAGCGCTTCTTTTCTTTCTTCTTTGTTTCTTCTTTTGAAAATGTCTAACTCAAGTTCGCGAGGAGGAATCCGGTTCGAGGATGATTCTGGGTAGAGCCACACGAAAACTTGCCTTTGGTGACCACCGCTGGTGACTTGGAGATGGGCGTTAGCCAATTCATAGCACGAGATGTGGCTCAAACGGCGGATGATTCTACGATGGTTGCTGCCGTAGAATGGAAGAATACCCTTTGCGAGTCGTGAGGCCAGGTGCAGGCGCCTTTTTTGATCCTCCGTACTTGGTTCCTTATCCAGGTCATGTCATGTGCTGGTTGGCGGTTTCAGCGTGCCGGCTAAGCACGAGGCGTTGTACACCAGAATCTGGGAGAAGTACAAACATATGGCCACAACCAAGAAAGTCACTGGTCGATTTGCACTAGTTAAGCGTGTGGAAGAGGCTTTATCTTCCACCGAGGATATGCGTGAGGTGGCTGGTCACACCGTTTTCGAAGACGTTATTCTTAGAATGGGAGCACCATCGCGACGTGTGCTAGAAAAGGAGTTCAACACTTCGTGGTTTGTCGAAGGCCTTGCTGAGATCCAAAAGTTGAAAGATGCAGCAATCGAAAACCTTTCCGCCGAGGAGATTGCACAACAGGAGGTGGAACTCGAAAAGCTTTCCAAGATGTTGACTATAAAGAGAGCGGCTCTTGAAGATGCAAAGTTGACTTTCTCCAAGAAGAGCTTGACTTCATTGGATGATTTTCCTTGAACGTTTCTCGGTTGATCTTTCATTTAGGTTTTTTTTTTTTTTTTTTTGAAAGACATATTGGATGTCCGGTTCAAAGCTTGACCTTTGATAGAGGCGGTGTAGCTTTTTGGGTGTTGGATTATTTTGGGATGAATGGTTTGATAATATGACTCGATTATGTTTTTGGAAAGGAATATCGCTTCTATGAGAGTGTGTGCTAGCAATTGGCATAAGACTCAGCAGTATGACGGTTTTACTAGGAACCTAAAAATAGATCGTATATCTTGTGCAGTTTAAATTTACTCACTTCATAGGTTTTGTGAACACGCCCTCTCTGTGTAAAGGCGGCTTTCTTTGGTAGCATCGCCGATTAGTCCCGATTCTTTGGTAGCGTCTTTCGGCGAGTCTCCATTTTAAGGTGTAGTTTTTAACAACCGATAACCGAGTGGGCGTCTAGTTATTGAGTCGGATCGAGCGGTAGCATCTTCGGCAAGTCCCCGGTTTTTCGTGTAGTTTTACAACTAGTAACAGGGTTGTCTCGGTAGTTGCGTCGGATTGAGTCGCCTTCCCCCACCATCTTGACATCTGGGTGAAGAACGAGATCGACATCGACATTGTGGCCGATAGATCAATCCTCCCGCCGTGGTCACCAATTGTTTATGGGTAAAAATCATTTACGCGATTTCGGTAAATTCGGTAGGTGAGTGAGAAACGGTTCAAACCCTAAACAAATGTGTCGCACGTGAGCACTTTATAGATTCGAGAGATCAATCTGTACAAGTCCGCCTAAACCAAGAAATGACTGTTCCGGACTTGCTTCGGTCACAAAGTGGAGGAGAAGGGTTGATTTGGGGAGGGAAGCAAAGAAAGGTGTTGAGGGAGAGTAGTATCTCGACTTGTATCGTAAAGTGAAAGCTTAGGAAGCTTGCAAGAGATGAAAGCTTTTGGGAGAGCTTGCAAAGTTGCCTTTCTAAGAGTGTAAGTGTAGTATATTTCTCTTTGACCGAGACTTGTTGTCCTGGTGGAAATAGAGTAAGACCTATTTATACAAGTCGAGATTGAAACGTACCTCTGGCCTCATGAAGGAAGAGAGTAAAGGGTGAAATAATGGGAGGAGGTGGTAACATGCATGGTTTTAATGGGTGAAAACGTTTTCACCATTATTTCCTCTTTTATTTGACCGCTTTATTCCTATTCACGCTTTCTTAATTGTGAGCGTAGTGTACGCCTACATTGCATCTTTGTGACGCCAAACCAAAACCCTAAAGAAGCATCCCCAGTTTTTGTGTTGATATCTCGTTGGTTGCGCCTTGAGTGCAAGTGGTGCCGCATTAATGGCGCGTGTGGCATGTGCCAATGGCATGTGTTTGGAATGCCTTGGTGGTAGGTTGCATGGTTTTGCAAGTTAGGCTACAAAGTGTGTGTGTTTGGCATGTGCCAATGGCATGTGCGGAATGCCTTGGTGGTAGGTTGCACGGTTTGCAAGTTAGGCTACCAGCGTGTGTGTTTGGCATGTGCCAATGGCACGTACGGCCATGTTGACCTAGTTGCAAGTCTTGCAAGCCTAGGTGCTATATTTGGCGTGTGCCGATGGCATGCGGCTTGGAATATGGCTTGCGGCACGTGTTGGCATGTGCCAATGGCATGTGCGGCCATGTTGACCTAGTTGCAAGTCTTGCAAGCCTAGGGCGCTATATTTGGCGTGTGCCAATGGCATAGCGACTTGGAATATGGCTTGCGGCACGTATTGGCATGTGCCAATGGCATGTGCGGCCATGTTGACCTAGTTGCAAGTCTTGCAAGCCTAGGCGCTATATTTGGCGTGTGCCAATGGCATAGCGACTTGGAATATGGCTTGCGCACGTATTGGCATGTGCCAATGGCATGTGCGGCCATGTTGACCTAGTTGCAAGTCTTGCAAGCCTAGGGCGCTATATTTGGCGTGTGCCAATGGCATAGCGACTTGGAGATTTGGCATTGTTACCATGGTGTGCAAGAGTGCGGCTTGGTTTGGCATTCTTGCCATGGTCTGTGAGTCTTGGCTTGGTTTGGCATGGTTGCCATGGTGCGAGAGTGCGGCTTGGTTTGGCATGGTTGCCATGGTGCGCATAGTGCGGCTTGGTTTGGCATTCTTGCCAATGATGCGCAGAGTGCGGCTTAGTTTGGCATGGTTGCCATGGTCTGTGCAGAGTGCGGCTTGTTTTGGCATTGTTGGAAATGATGCGCAGAGTGCGGCTTGGTTTGGCATGGTTGCCATGGTGCGCAGAGTGCGGCTTGGTTTGGCATTGTTGCCAATGGTGCTGAGAATGCGGCTTGGTTTGGCATGGTTGCCATGGTGCGCAGAGTCGCGCTTGGTTTGGCATGGTTGCCATGGTGCGCAGAGTGCGGCTTGGTTTGGCATGGTTGCCATGGTGCGCGAGTGCGGCTTGGTTTGGCATGGTTGCCATGGTGCGCAGAGCGCTTGGTTTGGCATGGTTGCCATGGTGCGCAGTGCGGCTTTGGTTTGGCATGGTTGCCATGGTGCGCAGAGTGCGGCTTGGTTTGGCATTGTTGCCAATGGTGCCAGAGTGCGGCTTGGTTTGGCATGGTTGCCATGGTGCGCGAGTGCGGCTTGGTTTGGCATGGTTGCCATGGTGCGCAGAGTGCGGCTTGGTTTGGCATGGTTGCCATGGTGCGGTGTGTGCGGCTTAGTTTTGGAATTAGGGTTACGGGTTGAAAACCCTAATCTGGGTATTTTGAAAAAAATACCCCTATTAATTATTTACACCTGAGTTAAATGCTCTTAGTTAATGTGTTGCGGGTAACACTAGGTCATGGGGTTTTACGATTTTACCCCTTGTTTAAAAACCACCATCAACAATTAGATACTTGAAACTGGAATCATTATACAAATTCAAGTAATTAATTTATTTCAAATGGGTATTTAAAAATGTTGAATATTGAGAATAATTAATCTTGAATTAGTTAATGAGCATCAGATCCTCATTACAGGTCCATCTAGTAGACAATTTGAACTTAGAAAGTGAGGTATATGTGAAAAATTGTGCACTAAAGGGAAAGCTTCTTGACAATTTGAGTTAGTATACTAAAGGGAAAGCTTCTTGACCTTTACAAGTATCAAAGATTCAAAATTGGTTACTTCCATGAGATTTGAGCAATGACGATCGGCCAAAAATAATCAAAAGAATTTTTACAATAAATCACCAAATTTTAACACTAATTGCAGTGACATATCCAATATTACAAAGTAAATTCAGCACTAAAACAACAATACCAAAGAGCTTATAGAAAGAACAAAAATAAGGGAATCTAACTTCCCAGAAAGTGGTCTTTGGAACGGCCACAATTACCTTATACATTCATCATCATATCAGCCCCCGATTCTTCAAACATCTAGCTTTCTCTTCTGCAATACTGTTAAACAGTTAAAAGAACAAGAAGAGCCGCAAAATTAATCCCAATTAGGAATATAATCTAGAAAAGAGGTGAAACCCTATCAAGATTCAGATGAGTATGAAAACCCAATTTTCCCCAACACATGGTTTGCAATTTTCAACCCATACCAATACTTAGAGAGGAGAAATCATTGTGTGAAATCAAAGGATGATAAATTGATCCTCCATCCATGGTATACGTGCTAACACTGATTTCATACTTTGCTATACTTTACAAGTATCAAAATCGGTTACTTCCTTGAGATTTGAGTAATGCCGACTAAAATAATCAAAACTAAATGAAATACAAAAAACTAACAAGTTTTGACTCTTAAAAGTGACAGATTATCTTCACTAGATCCCTCCTCTTCTCATAAACAATTACAACATCAGATCTCCTGTCCCTGTTGAAGAACAACAAGAGACAAAAACACCATTGACATTAATTAATACAGAGAAGACAGAAAGACTATCAAGAAGATTCAGATGTATTTCTAACCCTATTTTGAATCAACAGTAGGGTTTGCAATGTTTAATAGACACCAATACTTGGAGAGGAGAAATCATTGTGTTAAAACTTAACGATGATTGTGCCTCCCTCCACGTTATATGTAACCCAAAATTCAATAATTCATAATTCATTATTCTCTATTATTTCTTGCTCTTCCGGTTCTTTTGGAAGACGAAGAATTGTTGGATGATGAAGATGTGGTTCAAAACCAAAACACTTCAAACATCGATTTATTATTGAGAGGAGAAATCATTGTGCCAAAATTAAGGATGATTGTGTCTGCTCCATGCTATGTGTAAAGGTTCCGACACAAATCCAACATTCAATTCATAACTCATTCTTCTTCGAGATCAGATTTAGTTTACTTTAGAGAGGATGTGGATGTGGAAACGACACTGTTTGATTCTGGACTAACCCTAAGACATTGTGGCCAAGTCTTTATAAGTACTACTTTTTAGTGTTTGGCATAAAATGAAAGTAAGGTCATCTTTTGTGTTATATAGTAGTAAACCCTAAGCCCATCCTTACCACTCGAGCCCGTTTGCTATTGTTTCCCTCCGACTTAACTTCTCAAGTGGACGTTTTTTTCAAAGAATTTTGGCTGACATCAAAACAATGACAACCTGGAGGAATAACCATGCGCAACAGTGCAAGTAGAATGGTGCAGGAAACTCGACTAGTAACTTCTCTAAGAACATGTTTAACCATAATAATAATATAGCAGAACTTGTATAAGATGTATACAATGTATACGCTTGCTTGGGTTTGGCCAAAATAATACATTCGCAAGCAAGGTCTGCCAGGAAAAACAATATGCATTAAAATGAAAACATTGGTTCGAATTCTGAAAACCTTGGTCTACTCCAATCTAATACTGATTTCAAACTTTGAGAATTAAGGTTTAAACGACCTTAAATGTGTTGTGACATATCTCTGTGGTATTCATGAATGTATCAAAAAGGTAAGCATGACGTGGTTCTTGACATTTACAACTTACAGGTATCAAAATCGGTTACTTCCATGAGATTTGAGCAATGACGACTAAAATAATCAAAACAAATTTACAATACGTTACCAAATTTTAACACTTAAAAAGCAACAAATTGCTGCCACAATTACCTTTACTGGATCCTTCTTCTCGGAGGAAATGTTGGAAGAATCTCATAAGCAAAATGTTTCCAAATCACCAAGAACTAATAAAAATAAACTATAAGGAAATAGAATCACTCACTTTTAATCGACATGAGCCAGGACGCAAATTAAACAATCCAGAGATAGTCCAAGCGTGCTTAGACTGCATATACTTGAAGACTGGTTTTTGTCTCTAAACACTCATTCGCCAAGGTGTGTCACGACAGATGTGTTGTGGTTTGGAAGCGCCCCACTCAAACCAGACAGCTACTTTGAATCTTTATACCGCGAAAATTTGATTATACCAAATGCTGTGCTACAAACTTACACGAAACTGATTGATAAAATTCTTGCATTTGATTTGAATTACAGGATTAGATTCTCAAAATGCAATTGCAAATAGAGATGAATAAGTTTAAGTGCAGGTAGCCACTTCCTTGTCAAGCAAGCTCTGCCAATAAATTATATTATATGCTTGAAGAAATAAATTGCAGTACAATGAAAACATTGATACTCGTTCAGAAAACCACAAGTGTATTTCCAAGTATCTCGTAATAATAGATGATGTTGACAAATTGTTTGAGCTGGCATAGTAGCATACTAAAGGGCAAGCTTGACTTGCTTCTTTCATGAGCAGATAAGGTAAACAAAGGAAAACTAATTCGATTCTATGAACAATGAACATCCCTATTATGAAAGTAGCTAATTTGGTTTCTTCATCTTTTCTTTCAAAGAATTTTGCAGCAGCCAAAACGACCCCACAAATGTAATCATAAACTGTCTTTTCAATTCCAATTGAAAAAAGCAATAGCAAAATTAACAAGTTTTAACTTGAAGAGTAACAGATTATAGTGGTACATCTTATATCACAAGTAAAAACAAAGAACTGACTAAGTGATACAAACTTAAGACATTTTGCTTGTTGATACTACTTAAATTTATTTTCTGTTCCACCGCCTCTGGTTTAGATACCCTAAAAGTGCTTCTAGGAAAACAGATTATACCAGAGAAACCAGAGTTAGGTTATCGACATCTTCACCCCAAGATCCAAATACCCTCATCTGTCACTGTCAGATTACAAAAACAATATTCGTCCTCCAGCTCGCTTAAATAACCTTGAGCCAGTGCTGCAGTGGTTCAACGGAATCGAAGTATATCCATATCCCAATCTCTCCCACCAAATCAGGATGAATCTGACTTTTTTCGATTAGATTGTGAGAGGATAAATCATTGTGCGATATCAAGGATGATTGTCTCCATCCACCACGGTATATGTAAAGGTTCACACACGAATCTAAAATTCAGTTCCATTTCTTTCTGGTTCACTCAGACGAAGAGATGATGATGGAGATCTGAGAGAAAGAGATGCGGAAACGGCGGAGTTGGATTTAGTTTACAATGTGGTAGTAGTGTTTGCCCTAAATGAAAGAAAGAAAGGTTTCTTATATAGTAAAACCCTAAGCTGTCGGCTGACTCTACATAGGAATCCTTTTTTGGTCACCACTCATTTTTTGTGGGAGACATGAAGTGCCTTAGACCATTTGCTCTGCCCTTCCCTACACTTAGGGTTTCTTCAAGTGATCCTTTACTTCAATTTATTTATAACTAATATAATTAATAAACCACTGTTGATGGTGGTTTTTAGACAAAGGGTAAAATCGTAAAACTCCGAATAACTTAATGTCACCGGTGACACATTTATTAGAACATTCAATGCATGTAGTCAGTAATTAAGAGGGGGTATTTTTTTCAAATTAGGGTTACAACGAACAAAACCCTAATTCCCCTCCGTGCCGGTGACAAATCATGCCACCACACACCCTAGCCCAAGCTAGCCGCGCCATGCCAAACGTACTGTCTTGGCCCTAGCTATGCTAGTCACACCAAACGTGCCAAAGCACATGCCAACCATGCTAGCCGCACCTCCGTGCCAATGGCAAATCATGCCGCCCACACCTAGCCCAAGCTGGCCGCCATGCCAAACGCACTTTGCCTTGGACCTAGCTATGCTAGTCACACCAAACGCGCCAAAGCCTGCCAACCATGCTAGCCGCACCTCCGTGCCAATGGCGAATCATGGCAGCCACACCTAGCCCAAGCTAGCAGCGCCATGCCAAACGCACTCTGCCTTGGCCTAGCTATGCTAGTCACACCAAACGCGCCAAAGCATGCCAACCATGGGAGCCTCACCTCCGTGCCAATGGCAAAACATGCCAGCCACACCTAGCCCAAACTAGCTGCGCCATGCCAAACGCACTCTGCCTTGGCCCTAGCTATGCTAGTCACACCAAACGCGCCAAAGCATGCCAACCATGCTAGCCGCACCTCTGTGCCAATAGCAAATCATGCCAGCCACACCTAGCCCAAGCTAACCATGCCAAACACACTCGCTTGGCCTAGCTACGCTGGTCACACCACGCCAAGCCAAACACCCTTACCCCGGCCCTAGCCGCGCCATGCCAAAGTAGTGCCCGCGCCTAGGCTTGCAAACCGTGCAACCTAGGCTAAATTGTTCACGCATGCCATTGTCACATGCCAACACGCATCGCTGGTAGCTTTTCTTACCAGGCCGTGGCCCTAATGGCCGAGCGTGCCATTGGCACATGCCAACACGCTCGCTAGTAGCTTTTCTTACCAAGCCGTGGCCCTAATGGCCGAGCATGCCATTGGCACATGCCAACACTACAACTTTTTTTTTCCAGAATCCTTTGACAAAGCAAACGAAGCGAAGAACCGTTGGCTGAGATTCCGCGCCATAAATAATCATCCTTTGACCTATCCGAAATGCATATAGTAATGTGATGAATCTTTAACAGAAATTAAAAATGTAAGAATGTCAAAGGGAAACTTACAAGATAAGATTGAGTTTTGCAGGAGAACGATAGCATAGTTTTTTTTTTTTCTTTTTTTATCATCAAAACGTTACAAAGGGAAGAAAACACATAGAAGAGAAAATTCGACCCACGTCACCGCCACATCAGCGGTGGGTTTGAGGGGTGGGTTTGACTTGGTGGCTAAATAGAATTATTGTGAAATATTAGGTTAGGACCCTTGGCAACGTATGATTGGTTTAAATTACAAAATCAAGAGGAAAACCTAACTTACTCCCGTTTTTGGAATTTTATGGAAGTCCAAATTCAATTTGGAAATCGAGTACGGACCTACCATATTAGGACTATTTTTTCCAAATTAATAAATAAAGGGAAAAAATCCACATTTTTCACACATATTTTCTGCAAAAATATAAAGAGTAAATAAATAAAATATGTACATAATCTCCACATATTTATTGCATCGCCACGGGGCGGAACGAAACCCCGCGCTTCCACCAAATCAAAATGTATCACCACAGGGCGGGGTTAAGCCACGCGCACACCAAATAAAAAATACATCAACACGGGACAGGGCATAGCCCCGCACACACAAAGTTAAAAGATAAAAAAATACCCGGTACGTTGCACGGGCACAAATCTAGGATTAACTTATGGAAGTCCAAATTCAATTTGGATATCGAGTACCTACCATACTAGGATTTTTTTTTCCAAATTAATATATAAAGGAAAAAATAAATAAAATATGCACATATTGCATTGGCCAAACCATACCTAATCAAAATCAAAAATACATCGCCACGTGGGTGGGTGGGGGTGCTTGCCAAGCCCCGTACTCACCAAATCAAAAAATGCATCGTCATGGGCGGGAGGTGTGCGAAGCCCCCGCACTCACCAAATCAAAATGCAAAATCACGGGCAGGACCAAGCCCCGCACTCACCAAATCAAAAGAAACCCGCCATGGGTGGCAAAGCCCGCACTCACCAAATCAAAAAGGCATCCCCGCCCTCACAAAATCAAAAATGCGCCTTGACGGGGTGTAAGCCCGCAAACACGAAATAAAAGAAAAAAAAATTCTCGGTGCGTAGCATGGGCACAAATCTAGTTTCCTGAAAATCGATTCAGATTATGACCACCAAATTAAAAGAGTTTTAGTGTTTTTGTAAAGGGTGATGAAAGCATAAATAATTTCACACTAAAAATAAAGCGGACATGGGCGCAGTTGCTACAATTAAATGAAACACACAAGATAGGCAACATATGAAATTCTGCATTATCTAATGCTTAAGAAAGCTTTTGGAACGCGATGCATGTAGGGGAAACCGGGGCAATAAGTATAAAAGATTGATTTTTACTCGATGAATTAATTAACCTTGTCCGTTCTTAATGGTGATTAGTAGAGTTTCTCATCACACTCTTTATTGATCTAAATCCAACAAACTATGATGGGAAGCTCTATTGTATGACGTTTAAGAAGATGGAAAAGGAAAATGTAAGTCTGGGTTTTGGAATCTGACTGAATGGCCTTACCGGAGAGAGACTTGCATATTTGTCAAGTCTCTAGATATATAGATATATATGAAACCAAAAGGATTCACTCTAAATTAGTGTTTAAGAAACTACTATTAGTTATGTAAATAGGATACAATGGAAGATGGGTTTTAGTTTGTGGAAAGAGAGCTCTTGTTATATCCGTAGGGGTGGTGGATATGTAAGTCTGATTGTTTATGTGTTGGTTTATATCTTTGACCAACCACATCTCAATCCAGTCTACAACTAATATTACTCATCTCAATGCAGTCTATACACGCTGTAGATTATGAGGTTTTTATGCTGCGTAGGTTGGAATGAGTCACAAAGATGCAAAACTGAAGATAATGCATTCGAGAGCATTCGCAACATCAGAGAAGTGTTGCTGGAGTTGTTGGCAAGCCAATCACTATCGGAACAATTAGAATAACATACCACCGTTATTATATCGGAGAAGATGCACAAACTCCATTACATTACCAAATCAATCACACAGTTTGGTACATCAATAAACTAAAAAATGCTAATATTTTTAACACACTTCTCCCTGGATTGGAAAGAAAGTTGATGTAGAAGTGGAAATTTGCAAGGAAGTGTCGAAGTTCAAAGAGGAATGAGTCCACTAAAAACTTTCCCTTCTTCTCCAGATTTGGATTTCTTCCTTCACCATTCAGTGGCTAGTTACATAAATGAAGTCGATCTCCTTCGGAAGACGTTTGTGAGGGATCACTGGTGGGTTGAGGATGAAACCCACTTCCTTTGATTTACTTTTGAGAGGAGAAATCATTATGCTAAATCAAAGATGATGATCTCCATCCATGGTATATGTAATGGTTCCCACACAAACCCGTCATTGAGTAATTCATAACTCATTCTTCTGGATTTGTTTTAGACGAAGAAGATTTGTTTGGTGATGGAGATCAAAGATACAGGTGCGGAGGCGGCGGAGTGGAGGAGTTTAGGATGATGTAGATTTTGCCCTAATTAACGGAAACAAAGATCATGTTAATATTTATAGTGAACCCTAAGCCTGTGGAGTTTGGGTGAACCAACTTGTCCAACTGGAGCCCATTTGGAGCTGGTCAAAGTGATGCAATCTAGTGATCACTGATGGAGGGTACCAACAAATTTGAGTTTTAGATTTTGGTATGACCATTGGATCATCTGCAATCTAGCATTACCCTAATTATGCAGTAAAAAAGTGGAATTGGCAACAAATAACTTCATGCTGCACTGATGTTGCAGAGTCAGAGTCTCTGAATCACAATGCTCATCTAGCCCTATGCTCATTGCAAAACCAACTTTGCTACAAGTGACAGACTCAACTCATAGTGCAGCGGCCGCAGTCCACGACTAATAAACTACCAAATCAAATAAAAAACAATCTACAGAAGAATTAAATCACTACTCGAATACAAGAACATCATCAAGTATACCCAAGACTTGACTAGTATTTATCGACTACCGATCAGGTTTAAGCCTAAGAACTGATGTTTGACCCAAATAAGCAACAGGGTAGCTAGTACTTGTTAGACATGTAAAATACATACAAAGGAAGACTAATCAAAAAGTACAAAGACTTAAAATGGTCTCTTAAGCTGCAATTCTTCAAAGCAGTTTGTACATTCCAAATACATTAATCTGCTACCACAGATATGGAAGGAAGAAAGATCTGTACTTGTCCGGTGAGAGTTTCCTGCCGAGATGAGGTAATGCTGCACGAACCTAAAGTTCACAAATTTTACTTAAAAATCAGAGTAAAACTGCAATTCTATGATATATAGACAAAAACATGAAATACAAAATTACGTCTCATTCATTTAAATCGCCCGCTTCCTTGGATAAGGTCTTGTAACCTGCAATTCGATGAGGAAGGCACATGCTTCAATACAGATAAAAATGGAATATTCGACAGATATCTGGTAAGTTGAGTCTTTTGCACTCAATCCAGATAAAAATGTGAGAGCATCTGAACGCCTTAGCCACGGCATTAGGCAGCTAATCCCAGAATCTCAACCCACATAATTTCTTGGCAACACTATTATTAATTGAACCCATCAAAGACTTTAATTTTTCGACTTTTACCTTAAATCAAGAAAACAGAAATGTTAAGTACGTGCTATAATGTTATTTAAAATTTGCATTGTTTCCTTTTTTTCTTTAAACCAAACGACTAATCGAATGGTCATATGCTAGATAGAAAACTATAGCATTTTGATACATGGATAGACTAATGGAAATCCACACGAGAACTGATGAATTCCATGCAACACAATAATCAATAATGGAACATTAACTTCAGTGTAATGGAGTCCAACAACATAAGACGGAACACATGGATGATTAGGAAATACAAACACATAACTTTGAATCTCAAACACTATTTTACATGTTGACAATACTTATATCTCTCTCTTCCGCCGCCACTGGTGTCGTACTTGGGACAACTATCTCTCTCTTCTCAGAATTTAAAATACTGAACTCTGGAAATTCGGGATTGTTATTTAATCAGGGTTTAGGGTGCATGTTTACGCTCATTTTAACGAGTGCATGTTTCATTCCTATAACGAATCCATTACAAAACTAAAATTAATACTCCCTCCGTTCCACATTAGATGAGTGTTTAGGGTAATTTTTTTTATTATTAGATTAGAATTTATAAAAAAAAATAGCTTGCATTTAGTCTTTTGTTTTTCGAAATTATATAAGTTCAAAATGCACAACATATAGAGAGCAAAGAGAATTCTCAAAGCTATCGATGGACCCATACTTATTATTGTTAATGTTTTCGAGATTAACCCATTGTTAGTGTTAACATGATCAAGTTATGGTTCTCAGTTTGCACATACTAACGCCTTGATTCGAAAGACATCCTTTTAATGTTTGCGGCATGTTACAGGGAACCCAAAATTGATGCAGACCTTTTGTAGCGGTTAAAACTTTTTTTTTATCATGAAAGAGGATTTTTTTTTAATGCCAAAATTCCCATCAAAAGATTCAAAGATCTTCAGAGGAAAAACTAGGCACAGACAACATCTAAAATACATTTGCAATCATTTCCTCCAAATGCAATATCCTTAGCACTGCAATGTCTCGAATTGAATTGCTGCTGTTTAAGCCTGTAATTTCACTGTTTGATTTCTATATACAGAAAAGTAGAAGGAAACAAGTATTAACACTAAATTAGGCATAACTTAAACAACAGCCAACTCTGCCAAATTTCTAACTAAAAAAATAAATCAAAATTATGAACAGACAGCAGTCTTGAACAGAAATTTAAGGCAGATCTAACGGAAAAAGTAAACAACGAATCAAACTGATTGAATAGGTAAGCATCAGTCATTGCAACTCTTCAAAATGCAGACACTTATTCGAATCTCAACAATTGTTTAGAGCTTAAATAATCCGGAAAACTTAAGCTCTTATTTATTCTCCTCTTGACCACATTTGAAGGAAACAAATAAAATGACTAATTCTCTAACTTATCCTACTTCATATATGATCCTACATGCTAAAATGGTGGTCAATAAGATTTATAATTACTGATAAATTACAGATCTCATAATGTAAACAAGTCATTTGGAAATAATGAACATCATACTGTAATATTCACTCAATCATGCCAGCGATGCTCAAAGTTGTAAACCTAGATAACAGCATTGGTTATATTGCTAGACAAATCTCGCTTTTCTGAGAAAAAAAATCATAGCGAGTTATGTTGCTGCTGCTGTTGGACATATTAAAATCGGCGGACATGACTTGGTTGGGACCATAATCAAAGAGACAGAGAGATCTGTTATTTGTTTGTTGATTTTGAGGGTTTCTTTCAATAGAGAGACGACGGCGGGACAAAGAAAATGGGAAGCACTTCCTACTTATATATGCCATACAGATCTGCGGTTTAGAATTATGATCTAATTTCATTACTGGATTCGGATGTTTAGCACTGCTTAGGTTTCCGACGAGTTCATAGCAGTACTGGCACAACTGCAGTTTTTTATTTTAAAATATCCTCATCAAAAGTTGATTTTATGATGCCACCATCAAAAGGATGCAAACAGCAATCTTTTATGATGCAAATTGCTGTTTAAGCCTGTATTGTAATCACTTGTTAATGTCTACGAAGAATTATTTTTCTTGCAATCACTTGCTCACAGTGCAATAGGAACAGCTTCAAACAAACTTTTATAGTGTAACTCCTTATCAAAAGCAAATGTTAATTCATGATGCAAAATTTCGGACTAAAATTATACACTGACAAGACTTGAATATATCTTATTCAAGACAAAGGGAAAATAAGCATCGAAGCTAATTTCTGTAAACAGTATGAAATTATTATTAATTAGACATTACAATTCAAAATGCAAACACTTCAATAATGTAACTGGCCTTAGTTAGAGCTTCTATGGTCTTCAATTTTAACGCCTTGCATCTAGTATTTCCACTTATGCTTCTACCTCACACAACTTCTATCGACCTTTTAAGTCAGAACCGGAGCTGAGACTATAGCACGACTTCACAAAGCTTCTACAGAACTTTCTTCAGAGAAGGAGCTGAAACAATGCCAAACCAAGCCAGAGGAAGATATTTTACTTGTATGAGAGGAAAAATCGTAATGCTAACACAATGTTATAGTTTTTGAAGATTTTGAATTCGGCAGCCATTATTCAGTTTTGAAGATAATAACACTGAAATAGATCTGTTGTTTGTAGATTTCTAGGGTTGCTACTTTCTTTCACTACATTAGAGAGGCGACAGAGGATAAATTAGAAAATGAGGCAGCACTTTCTACTTACAAGGCACCCGTTTAGAATTAGGGTTAATTATAGTCGTTGATTTGATTTCATTACTAGATTCATCAGTTGACACGTATCTCTTGACTTGGCAAAAAATCTACCCCGCACGTCTGCTTTACACGGTCATATGCTAGATAGAAAACTACTAAGAATGCCATGTTATTTAAAATTTGCATTGTTTCCTTTTTCTTTAAGCCAAACGACTAATCGAATGGTCATATGCTAGATAGAAAACTATAGCGTTTTGATACATGGATAGACTAATGGGAATCCACACGAGAATTGATGAATGCCATGCAACACAATAATCAATAATGGAACATTAACTTCAGTGTAATGGAGTCCAACAACATAAGACCGAACACATGGATGATTAGGAAATACAAACACATAACTTTGAATCTCAAACACTATGTTACATGTTGACAATACGTATTTCTCTCTCTTCCGCCGCCACTGGTGTCATACTTGGGACACACTAAAATTGCTTCCATCTTCTCAGAATACAGAACTCTCGAAATCAAGTAATTTTTTAGATTGGGGATTATAAAGGAAGAACCTTCAGAGATCCATCTAGTACACCGTTTAAAGTAAAAAGTGAGATACATGTGACTCCAATACAACCTTTTTCCATTGTAATGTGATCTCATGCTCAATAACAAATCATCTAATGAGCTCTGTATCCAAGTAATGGTTTGCACAAATGAACATCAGCTACAGTCACGTAACACCTTGGGATTTCAGCATATCGGCAGCTTCAATGCATTGCTGACCCATAAATCAAATCATAGAATAGCCACTTTGCTAGCAAAACAAAAAGTACAGAAACACTAAATCGTTGCTTGCATGGGTTCAAAAAAAAAAACTACTTCAAACATCGATTTACTATTGAGAGGAGAAATCATTGTGCAAAATTAAGGATGATTGTGTCTCCTCCATGCTATATGTGTAAATGTTCCGACACAAATCCAATAGTCAATTCATAACTCATTCTTCTTGGAGATCAGTTTAGTTTAGAGAGGATGTGGATGTTGGATGATAGATGATGAGAGATGAAATAAGCTCGAATGGCCGTCATGATGCTATATGTCTAAATATTCGCGCATAATATGGCCGTCCTCAATCACACCTAGAACAATACTCGCGCATAACAAGTATATACAACATTAGTATCCCCGATGGCGTAAAATACCATGAAACTTCTTCCGAGAGGAGAAATCATTGTGTTAATTAAGGATGATTGTTTCTCCTCCATGCTATATGTAAAGGTTCCGACACAAATCCAAGATTCAATTCATAACTCATTCGCTGAGATCGATTTAGTTGGGAGATAGAGAAATATTGTGGATGTTGGATGATGGAGATCAAATTTACTTCACGTAAAGATGTGGATGATAGAGATCAGATTTAGTTAGTGAGAGAGAGAGATGTGAAAACAGCCCTTTTTAATTTCAGGATTGAGTAGTATTGAGTTACTCATTAGATTGTATAAGTGTTGCCCTAAAAGAAAGAAAGTTCTCTTATATAGTATAGTACTCCCTCCGTTTTAGCAAAAGTGATACTTTCAGGTTTTCAATTTGGCCTATTTTTAGGTAAAATGAAAAAGTGAAAGTATCGTTTTCCTAAAACGAGGGAGTATCTAGTAGTATGATAAAAACCCTAAGCCCATCCTTAATGGAGCCCATTTGGTATGGTTTTTAGGGCTACATAACACAATTGTCAAAGTTATTTTTTAAACACCAATATCTCAATTGAGTTGCATATCTTGTAATGTTGAATTAAGTTACATATCTTGAATTGAGTTACTACTACCTAGGTCTTTTCAGAAGGCTCTTGATCAACCATTTTTATTGCGATTTATATTTATTTTTTGGTTTATCTTTGTTGACGATGGAGGAATGGCTAGATGCCGAATGCAATCGGAGCTCTTTCAAGCACTAGGTGGGAAGAATGGATGCTAAAAATCAATTGGCTTTAAGCGAAATGGCTCATGAATAAAACAAAGTAATTCAAAACGAGGTCGATTGGTTTATTGATGTAGCTAAGGTAAATACATTTAGTTTGTGACATTAGTTAAGATTCCTACTGAAACTTTCTCCTTTGCGGTGTCGAAACTACGACGCACACGCAACATCATGAAACGTGTAGGTATATTCTTCTTTCTCCCATCTCTAAATTAACTCAAATAGACATTAAGTTCAAATGCGTGCAGCCAATACATCCGGGCAAGTTATAAATGAGTCAATTTTTTCTCGTATTTAACAACCCTGTCCATT
>JAJJWW010018307.1:0-16164 GCA_023531295.1 Papaver armeniacum
GAAACATATTCGATTATGTGATGGATTTGTCAGATGGCTTGTATACGTGTCGGTGTACGCTTGTATGCGTGTCAGTATCTGAGTAATGAGTTGTTTATTAGCCATTTCCCATGTTTGAAATTTTGCAGTTTGCAGGTTAGAGAAGCATGGGCCACAAAGCTGGTAATTTGTACATAAACCTGGCATGTCTGAGATGACGATAGCCATTAGTGGAGCTTAGTTTTTAGGGACTATGATATATTTGGGGACCATTGTTTTATAAGGCCATCTACCTACATTTATAAGGGAAGTCTAAAATGTGGACATTACCAATTTGCCCCCAGACCTAATTAAGATTATCACTAAAACGATTTTAGATTATTAACCTAATCTATTAACAAAAATAAAAAATCGAGACCTACCCTACCGCCTCCCAAACAAGTTTTAGGTCTTCTTGTTCTTCTTCTTCTTCCTTTCAACACGTCTTCATTGATTAATCATCGATTCATAAAATTTTCATCGTCGATTAATCAATCGAGTATAAGAATAGTTCTTCAAAGCAAACTAAAAGACTCCGAGAACGGGTCCCCGTTAGGACATCTAGCACATCACAAACAAGTTCAAATTGAGGAAGAAGTGGGCGGAAGTTAGAGGCATCATCCAGTATCAAAGCCATAGGCTGACTTGATTCTTCCATAGGACCAATCATAGTATTTTCCAACAAACCCATAACTTTTAATTTGATTTTCATTGCTTCAATTGAATAGAAATCATCAAAATAGGGTTCAAATGGAATTCTGTGCATTGTTCGGTTAGGGCGAATTTCTAAAAAACCTAGTTTGTTAACAGGAACTTCTGAAAGGAAGAACCACAGAAGATTCGGTTCTATAGGATTCAAAACTAGGTCCGTAGGCTGCCCGATTCGGTTAGTTATAAGCCTAATTTTTTTTTCTAGCGAACTTAACCAATTTTACAACAATTTTTTTCACATGTAACCGAACTCTGCACTATTTTGCCCGCTATTTTGTTTTATGTAAGCTGACTTGTTTTTATTTTTTCGGTTTGTTCGCATAAAAAACTAAAACTGTTTAATAACGAACTTCAGAAAAATAAATAATTCAATGTAACCCAGGAACTATGCTATTTTTCCCAATATAATTTGAGTTTCAATTTAACTTAGAACTTGTCCAACTATGTTGAGTTGCATACATGTTAGGTTCGGTTTATTAAAAAACCTTGACAAACCGAACTCTTCGGTAGTTGCATACATGTCGAGTTGAGTTGTTATAAAAACCTTGACAAACTGAACTCTTCATTAACATTGACCAATGTTGACACTACAAAATTAGTGGATCTAAGGACGCCCAAATAACGGTCCCAATAGCCCCAAAGCGTCCCAAATAATCGGTTGGGACGGAAGGCTATCCGTCACATGAGCCCCGTAACAAATAGTATTTGGGACGGCTTTTTTCTTTAGGGACGGAATAAAATCCGTCCATGTAACTTTGGGTGGATTTTGAATTTATGTTTTTCGACGGCTTTAAAACCGCCTAAAATATCATACATGGCCCCACTACAACTAACTGAATTTGAATTTGAATTTCGCTCCATATGGCTGTTTTACTATCTAGGAAAAAAGTCGGTTTCTTTGATGGAGAATGCCATCCCTTCTTTGCAGGCAACACATCCATAAATCTAAGAACAATAGACAATAAGAGACAAAAAGATTCTATATTCTTGAAACCAAGTTGTTTACGGAAGAGGCACTCATAAGCAAAAAAAAAAAAAAAAACAAGTTAAGATTTTGGAGGTTACGAGACTCTTTACATTGTAAGGCATTAGATGGTCTATATATATACTTGTCAACAAAAAAAAGTGTACTACTTTGCTGCAATTAGTGATGATTCATTCGAGTGCCCTTCTGCTTTTGGTAATAAAGATGCTTCCACAGCAGTCCTTTCCTGTCTCTGCATTAGTTCCATTCCATAGCATCCAAGAAATCCAGCAACAAATCGATCAAAATTGTTACAAAACACCATCAAATGTGTATCAATCTAACCAAATAACTAACCAAAAGCAAAAAAAAAATGTGTTAAATATGAACTTCTCTTGCGTCCTCTTTTTGGTGGTCACAATCATAACAACTTATACAAGCTAGGTCTACGCAGATCCAAACCAAAATTATTAACGTCCTACAAAGATTTAGTCAACGGAAAATATGTATCTATGCTCTTTGCTATCAGAGAAGATCGCGTAGTAATCTTATTTCTATGGATACGTGAAAGGCTATATACTAATGTGTCGATCACAACTAGTGCGAGTTTTTTCTAGACTCCTCATACATAGAAATCCTAACACTGAATAGCACCGGACGTTCCAAAATTATTATGCAGTAAAGAGAGTCGTATCCATTTTAGTTTATTACGCACAAAGGGAATAATACACAATACCTGATCAAGTCCTTCATTGTTCGGGTTTGGTTTGCGATTGATCCTTGACATCCGAAACCAAGTTGAAATAAAACTCACGTTAAATGAGGCACGTTGAAAACTAAACGTGCATTATCTTTACTATTCGTTGAAAGACAAAGAAAACCTATAAAGCTGAACTGTTACGTACCATCGGCTTTATCAATGTAGAAAATTGTGTCTCCGGTTCCAAAACTCTTTTGTAGCCATTTCAAAATCTTCTTTGGTAGTTGCCAAAGCTTTGTCTAAGGCTGTCATTTTCATAGTAACCCTGGCCTTCTACTAGGTGATGCGTCATCAGAACTCTTTTGGCTTCTGGTACCAAAACAACGAACCCGACCCGTTTGTCGAGTCCCAACCACAGTAAACGCATCTTTCGCTAGATAAAGCGACTCCTGATCCGGGTTGGCTTGCACCTTACGGATTTCCACCATTCAATCCTACAAGTATATCAGGTTCAAAATTAATACAAGTATGAATTGCAAATGAAATGTTTGTCATGATTCAATTGGAAAAAAAAAAGAACTGATCAATCATAACAATACATATTGCTCAGTTGCCATGGGATCCATCACTGCTTCCGATGGATCTAATGTTTTGCTTCTCTTTGAACGTGTCACCTCAAATATTTCAAGTCGTTCTGGAAATTTTCCTAGTTTTACTTCCAACTGTAAAGAAAATATTTTATTATATTGTATAGAACATATGAAAAAGCCCGCATACATTATCAAACTTGAAATAAAGGTTTACCTCTTTCGCATACTCCTGTGTGGCTTAGAGCCACCAGTGTGATGAACAATTTGTTTGGCTCTATGTTCTTCATTCTTAGCAGACTAATATCTATAGCAATAGAAATTAGCACAGTTCCATTATGCCTTATATATGTTTGTAAGACTTTAATGAGAAAAGAGATTTTTTAAAACTTACTTGGTTTTCCTCCGATTCCCCATTTCAACCAATGGTGCCCCTTTTGACTTTCCACAACACCTTGGAGTCGGTTAGCAAGATTTTCTTCCGAGTTCTATTCACGTCAAATCCTTGCTTTTTTCATGTTACTTTTGTGCCCTCAAGATAGATTCGATTTGTTGATGATTTTGTCATCAAGTATTTGTGATATTCAAATATATGCGAAATAAACGCAAACAATATAAATTAACGCAAACAATTTGAAGGTAAACATGCATATATCAAAGTTCTTTGAATACCTTAATTTCTTGCATTCTTGCTTGAATTCGAGCGAAGCCACTAAGGAACATCTCCTTTTTAGCATTATCCATGAAGTAGCAAGCATTTGGTAAGAAGTATTTGCTCCCATTGCAATCATAATTGGATGGAGTTCGGGTACGATATTCAAGAGTTGGAGATCAAACCTTGCCTTTAGACCATCTTTAGTTTTGCATCAATATCAGTGCAGTACTTGATAAAACCGTTGAGCTTGAACTCTCACCATGATGAAACCATGTTGTATAACTTCTCATCATAAGTGCAATACTAAGTCCTCAAACATTTGCTTTTCGGTGTGGTAACAAATGTTGTTGCGGTCTCTACATGGGCATCTCATTTTGTTATCTTGGTAACAAACCCATTCTTGAATGCATAGTCTAAGAATAACCTTACACCATCTTGATAGTCGTTAGTCCATCGATCCTTATGAACCTGACTTTTATCCATGTTGTGTTCTAGAAATAGCTAAGAGACAAGCTTAAATTACTTGACAACTTGATGATCGCACAACCACATAGGCACGCCACATACCCAACCACTACAAGAAGATGGGTCTCTTTGCCTCGTTGTTTGCCACACATCTATAAATAATGTGGCAATAAGGATGTTTAGCCTCACACAATAATAGGTGTGCCATTAAGTAAGGGTTTTTGCTACACATGAACAGACGAGTCAATAGATACTTTTTTGCCTCGTATTTATTCTATGATGTGGCAATAGTTTAAATTCTAGCCACATAGGAGTGGCCACAAATATACATAATACGGATTATCATAAATAATAGATTTTTATTTCCCCTTTTGCGTCATGGTGGAGCTAAAAATATTTATTAAATTTTTAAAAGATGTAATTCAGTTTCGTTAAAAGTGTAAATTAGTTTCCATATTCATAGGGAAAAATAAAAAAGAATTTAATGTATGATTTACTATATTTTTTGGAAGAGTCAAACTCTTTCCTTTCCTCTTTATCTCACACATTCACTCTTTGTAACTTCTCGTCTTCTCTCTCCCTGTTTCTCTTCCTTGACATTTCAGATCTAAGAAAAGTTATACATATGCCGTTGATAATTGATGATAATTTTTGAAGTATTGATCTCTTGAAGGTTTGTTCTTGTAGGTTTTCAACGGAGGTTATTTAATCGTGATCTTGATCATATTCTCTTAGAGAGTTCGCTTGATTTGGAAAATTTTGGGATTATTTAACTTTCTTAATGTTTGATGATAGTGAAGGAATCCATTATCTCTGATTACATAAACAGTATTGGTGTTTGTTTCGATCAATAATCTTTTATCCTTGTGTTTTCCCTTCCCAAGTGAGTCTAGTTTCGATCATAAGTACATACAACTAGTTTTCAATTACAGGGTATATGATCATAAGTACATACTGCTAATCAAGTTGGGGATATTTCAATTGCAGGGTAATTTTCATATATTGAATACATACAATTATTATGTATAATTTTTTTTCTTTGATAGATGTTTAGAATGATTCCTGATTATGAAAATAATTATTTCCTTGAACATTGATTTTGCAGGAGTATTTCATTTAGAAAAAGAAGAAGGAAGAAGATTTCGCAGGAGTTCAGAGAAGGATTGGCCGCTTTTCATTCTTCTTTTCTTATTATTTTTCATCTTGTAACGTTTATGTATGAACTGTATTGACCATTGAATAAATACAACTTATATACTAAATTTGTATATGAAATAAAATTATTACAATGAATGAGAATTTTGCTCTTATCTTATATCCATCGAATAATTCAGAAGAGAAAACTTGGAATCATATAATATTGTGATGTGAAGATTATTATGAAACGAAAAACAAAAATGGAAATAATAAAAATACCATAAAACTGCCTCACCCGTTGGTGCGACAAAATATTTATTAGAGAAAATAAATTTAAAAAATAAATAAGAAAATACTTTTTGCCTTATTTTATTGCTTCACCATTTGGTGTGGCAAAAAAGACCAGCTATTGCCATAGCGCACTAAAGGTGTCGCAGTAAGTTTTTGCCACCCAGGTTGTTGCCACAGGTGTGGCAAAATGTTTTGATGTGGCAAAACACCTTTGCCACGTGAAATACAGGTTCTCGCCACACATTTAACATGTAGCAGTACACCAATTTTCTTGTAGTGAACACAAAATAAGAAAAAGTTGCAGGACAAACATGAATTAGTGGTGCACTAATATATGATAATAGTCATGTTTAATATTAGATTCAAGTATATGCTCTTATGAGAATACTTTTTACTAAGCATACTAACATTAACAAAACCATCAGATCACAATAAAATAAGATGTACAAGGAAATGAACCAATAATCCTATTAGCTCCCCTGTCTATCCATTCATTCATCACTTTCTCAGTTCAATCGCAAAACATCAACAAATATCAAATAAACAAAACCCACTCATTCAAACTAGAAATCAAGGGTTTTGATCATGCTAAAACCCCAATAATACATTCTGATAATAAAATCAAACCTATTTTCAAGTATTCCATTTTCCTAATACTCTAATGGTACAAGGGAATCAAGAAATAACTACTACTTTACCAAATAAATCACGTTATTATCTATCCTTTCATAACCAAAAAGATGATTTCCAATCTATACGAGGGAAACCAACTTAAATAAAAGATCCGAAACACAACAAGGATATGTTGTAATGCTCCAACAAGGATATGATTTCAAAACAACATTTAAGCTACAAAATAAAAAAATATAATGACGAAAACTGGAGTTTAATCTCAAAATCACCTCCAATAAAGGAAACCCTAGACTCCAAAATCCTTCTCTAAGCAGTAAGAACAACAACAGCACCAGCTTGCTTACACATAAAAAATCAACAACGAAGTTAGATTTTCCCAAAATTAACCTAAAATTCCTTTTCTAAAACCAGATTCAAAGTGAGATTGAATGAGATTTTCACCTTTCCTATAGGAAGGGGAAAACCCTAAATTGTCATCACGCTATCTTGATAAAAACCTAATTGAAGAGTATCACGAGGCTGGATAAGAAGGAAGTGAGAGGGTTCAAAAGAACTGGAGATTTAGAGTGAGAAATAGAAAAAAATGAAAAATTAGGGGAAGGTGGCGCCAAAAGTGAAAAATTGGGGGGAAATCGCGGGTGTTCTTTACTGGGAGGGAAACTCAGCATATTTTGGCAGTGTTATATTTCACGCATGTGAAGAACAGGTGTCATCAATACCATGGCTAAATAGTGGGGTGGATAAAATAAAACACAAAAGCTAGTTACGGTTTGTAAAAGGCAATATACAACTAGTTTATTGGGGCGGAAACTTAAAGCCGTACCTGTTAGTTGCTAATTCTAGACGGTTAATCAAAAGCGATGCGAGATAAACTATTTCTCTTGGCTAGAACTCTCACCGTCCTAAATACTACTTGTTGGGACGGCTTCAAAAATTAGGCGTCCTTAGATCCAACACATTTTGTAGTATGAGTTGTTTGTTCGTAAAAAACCTTTGGGAGGCAGAACTATTATCTTGAGAACCCTTATGTTGCATCTGATTTAGTGAATCATTTGGCGGTTAAGCTAATATATTTTTCTTGATTAGTGGAAGAGGCAAAAAAATCAAACCAACCTTTCTTGGAAGATCGAGAACTCCTACGCCTCGAGGCAAAGTACATTGTGATCACCGTGTAACCGTGGAACCAAAAATGCTAAGTATAGAGGTGGGTCATTCTCGGGTGTTGTCATCCAAGATGGTGTTAATAGAGATAATGTTGACAACGTAATCTAACAAGTTAATGAAGAGATCGTGGAAGAGATGGGCAGTCAAGAACATCATCAAGGTGGAGAAGGTGAACCAGCTGAATGAGGAGGAAATGAGGGTGCCAATGATGGTGAACCAGCTGAAGGAGGAGGAAATGAGGGTGACAATGATGACGGTGAAAAAGATGAGGAAGATGGAGATAAGGATGATGAATCAGGAGGAGGACTTGGATGAAGACGAAGAGGAAGAAGCACAAGTAGAAATAAGTGGGAAAAAAAACCTAGAAAGACGCCTAAAAGCCTTGTGCTAGATATTCATACATTCCTGATGACAATTTGTGTTTGCCTCCAAAAAGCCAACTTATGGTACTCAAAGAGATGGAGGAGGTATTGATGGGCTAAAAGAACTCATGGGCTGCCAAGATCTTTGCGACAAAGGTATGGTTCAATCTTAACCATCAAGATTTCTCAGTCATTTTATTATATTTTGACATATATTGTTCTTTTCTATATATATTAGTATATAAGATATGATGTTGCTTTTGTAGGATCATAATAATGCTATTCGTGTTTTGAAACGTCAAAAGAACAAGATATTGAATATAGAAAATGAGTGTGATGAGTCCCGCTTAGCGGTATATGATTGTGTACTGGAGCGCAGGATACAACATGCGCACCAAAAATTTGATCTTTCATCACTTTATTCTTTGCATTTGCGGAAGCTCTTATCCGAGACGGATACCTTTCATCTACCTTTTGGTGAGATGGAAATAACTCAGGATGATTGTTTTAGAATCATAGCCCTACTAATTACGGGAACAAGTGTTGAGATGGCTACGATCCCTCGATGTGTTATGAACTTCTTGAAAAGCTAGTCGAAGGTGTCTAGGATGGGCGATAAAAGGCACAATGTGATTTTAGGCAGGCTAACAAAGAGCCTAAGGAAGGTGATGAGTATAATGAGTTTGAGGAAGATCGCACGTACAAGAAGAATTTGAAAAGATCAAGCTCAAAACCTTGTTTGATGAGTTTTTCGGGGACGAAAGATTTAGTTCTTTGAAGGAAAGTTGGTGATGTGAAGAGGAGAAGATTAAGCACCATGTATTTCTTATTTGTTATATCAACTAGGAACCATTTTCTTCCCTGACACTTTGAGTCACGTGGTAAATGCTCATTACCTACAGCTATTGGACCCCTGAATGAGGTGAACAACTACTGTTGGGGCATTGCGGTTCTTTCATTCGTTCAACGGGGAACTCGAAAAGCTTGAGGCTTAAGAGTACATATTTTGGAGGCTTATACACCCTTGTTCGGGTACCCGTTAAATTATCGTTTGTGTATTTAAATATATAAGTGAATGAATGTGTATTGTTACTAATAATATTGCGAATGTATTATTTGTTGCCTCTTCTTATAGGTTTGGGTGCACGACCACTTCCCTAAAGCAATGGTGTCTCATGCTCACACTCCTTGACCTTATAGGAAGCCTCTGTTTGGTAAATATGAATTTTGAACTCAAAGGAAAAGAATAAGAAAAAAAGGTGTTGGAGTTGGGGAGACATTGGATAAGTTACTTGAGTGGAAGATGTGGTTTTCCATCCTTACACCATTGCATTAGTTGAAGACGAGGAGGATGTTGTGGTTATTGATTTCTCACTGATTGCGTCTTATAATGGACCATTATTTCATCGGAGGTTGTACAATGTATAATCCTCGAAGAGTATTAAGACAACTTTCTTGTGTCCAAAGTGTCCCACAAGTGGAAAACTTGACTTGAAGGTGAAGAAGCGAGGGGAACTAAGAACAGGAAAAATTTCTCCCCAAATCGATCCTTCCCCATCGGTGGACCCTTTGGAAGAACTTTGTGAATTATCTTGTTCCAGTTGAAGAGTTACAAGATTCGTTTGATGAGCAAATGCCTTGTGACGAGGATATATGGAATGGTATGAACATTTTATCATCCTCGTGTAATAAGCGAGTGTCAACAAGCCGTCTTTGATAAAGAAAAAGCGGGCAATGGAGAAAAGAGGCTAAGAAAGCTATGAAGCATACCCTATGTGTGGTGATGAGGCCTTGATCTTGTGGAATTCGGCGGTAAGATATTTACTCTTATTTTTGTTTTTAAAAATATTATAAAGTATTGAAAAATAATAGTTACTTATGTTTTTGATGAGAAAAGGTGAAGGCAAGTGCTAAATTGTTGAAGAAAATGATGGCAAAAATCCGGAGTGAGAGCCGATGGACACTCGACAACAAACAAATCTCTACAACCAATGGAATAATGTTTTTAATCCCAACCTTGTCGATACAAGCCAGGTTGATCCAAGCCATACCATGCCGTCGAAGAGGAGTCGCCGAGAAGGGGAAGGTGCAAGTCGGATGGTTGAACAACAAAGCTGATGGAGATGACAGTCCTAGTGACGAAGGACGACCTAAATCTCTAAACGCAAAGAGTAGAAAAAAGTTTTCGTAGTGGTCGTGGTAAATGAGTGATTGCAACAATTAGTACTTTGGTTTCTTATGTTTGAAAACTTATTGTCGATTTAATACTTTGTTTCTTATGTTTGGAATACTTTTTATTGCGGATTTGGTAGTTTGTTTCCTTATATTTGAAAGACTTTTTTATTGCGGATTTGGTAGTTTGTTTTCTTATGTTAGGTATGTGCTTCCAACATTTAGTTATGTGGATTACTAAATGAATTTCATAATTTGGTTTTAATTTGTGTTTTAAAGGGATTAGTTTGGCTATTTGGCGGTTAAGTGTTTCATTACATTCAAATTTTTAAGAAACAATTAGGTAGTTCGATTAGTAGACTAAATCTAAATAAACAACCCGAACTCGGATGTTCTTAAGTTCAGTTTGTTCGCAAATTTGTAATCTAACCGAACTCGGCTACAAAAAAATTCGGAAATTCTGAGTTGTATTCGGTTACTGCAAAAGTGGTAACCGAACTTAAGTTCATAAACCAGCCTTAGTGTAGTTCTAGTTCGGTTATGGGTTCATAAACCTGCCAGCTATACGATCTGTGGAACTTCATGGATACCTCTCCGGAAGAGAGAAGTTTGTTCCAACATGTTACTCGTAACATCTCAGCTGCAGTTGATGAAGTCACCCAGCCTGAAGCCCTTGCCCTTTCCTGCCAGAGACTGCTTGAGTGAATGATCTTTTCCTGTAGCGCTATTAGATCCATTAAAACCGTTCCACCACAAAATAAACCAGTGGCTAACTATTAATAATTCAGCAGACACCGCCTAAAATAATGTCGTCTATAAACTCTCGGTGCGGGTATTTGGGCCGGCGCTTAGAAGTCAGGACATTATATATATAAGAACATGAACGGTCCATCGTGGCCTATATAATTTTGTGCCCCAATATTTTAGTACTTAACTAGATTTTGTGTGCGAAACATACCTTCTCTTCCAATTACTCAACTAGGGTTTTGCAGTCATAGGCAACAATCTACCACCAGACATCATAATAAACATTCTTTCACGTTTACTTACTGAATCACTATCAGGATGCTCCTTACGAAATCATCTACAGTGACAGGTCCTTGGCTCATACGATCTCGCGTCGGATTTACGATCAGGATTCTGTTGATGCCGTTTCTTCTGGCAAGGCAAGCTTCGTTTACTTGTCTTATTCATACTATTCAGTTAAAGGGCATACACTTCTAAAGCATATGGAATATGATGATGATGATGATGAAAAACATTTCAAGTCTGCAATAACCAACTTAATACCAGCAGCACCTGACCATAAGCCTTGCAAGATTATTGGTTCGTGTAATGGTTTGATTTGTATATCCGAAAAAGATAACAGTATTAAGGATCCAATCTATATTTGCAATCCCATGACTGCAGAATTTGTGTACCTTCCGATATTGACTAACAAGTTCAGCCGTGGAGATTATGTTGTGAGCGGGTTTGGTTACCACCCTTGTACGAATGAGTATAAGGTTGCTAGAATCTATTGTCGGGCAGCAAGCAAGGAAAAACCCTTTGTTGGACGTGTCCAAGTATATACTCTCGGCAGTGGCAAAGGGTGGAGAACTTTAGAAAGTATTACCTACAACTTGCATCCATTTGCTTCTTGTGGAATCCTTGCAAACGGTTGTCTTCACTGGTTAGATGAAGATAGGCAGATTGTGAGATTTGATTTATCTGATGAAACATTCAGTGTCCTCCCAACGCCAAAAGACTTTGATCAGTCGTTAGGACTGTCATAGGAGATATGCACAATATTCTAGAGTATATTTTTGGGATTTTGAGCTTAGTTTCCTGGGTGGATGCTTGAGCATTATTGAACATGGCAAAAGACATGATAATATATGGTCATTTAAGAAAAGGGACGACCTATCAAAAAACAAAGAGAACAATGGTAAGCAAGATATTGAGGAGGAACATTACGAGTCATCGTGGAGTTGGGCGAAAGATTGTTTTAACTGGGCAAGCTTGGATTTCGAAAAATGGACTTGTTCCGTTTCCACGTTCGCCATTCTAAAGAACAATGCCAAGATTCTATTTCGTTATGGTGGCAATTGTTACCGTCAAGACCTTGCGGGATATAATCATGAGAATATATCAGATGGTCGTATTCCAAATCATTCAGTTCGGTTCGTGAAAAGTTTTGTATCTTTGAAAGCTCTTGGGGAAGAAGAAGCAAAGATAATGGAATCAAGTGAAGAAGCAAAGATAATGAAAACTGAAGTGCACAAATTAAACGATCATAATTAAACCCTAAAAATAAACGGCCAGATTTCTAATATAAGTAGAATAGTTGTCCCCCCATTTCTCTGTATTGAGAAAGAGAGAGTCCCAGCCCCCTTACCCAAATCACGATCCACAGCCGATTCTTCCTTCAACAGCAACAACTTGTAGCACAAGGATTTCTCCTCTTACAATAGTATCATATTATTTGACCATGGGTGCATCTTGTTCATCGAATCAATTTTTTCCCAGGAACAATCTACAATCATATTGATCCTCGAGCTCATTACTAAGAACTCTGCCAGGCGGAAGTGTTTCCGTGGAAAAAACTTTTAGATTTTGAACGGGAGAAGCTGATCTCATTTTTTTATCACCAAATGTATTTAGAAAATATCTCTGTTAAAAAGAGTTAGTTTTTTGTATTAGTATTCAAACTCATTCAGGTTCAGTATTTACATGAACAACAGGTTAATGATATAATTTAAAACTAATTCAACTTGTTATTTGTGTTGTTTACTAATAAAAATGAATTAAAGAGTTAATTTAAGAGCATCTCAATGACACATCCTTGTCCTACATATATATGGATGGATAAAGTAAACATCCTTTGGTGACACATCCTTGTCCTACATATATATGGATGGATAAAGTAAACATCCTTTGGTGATTTGTACTGAAAATTTCCTTCAATACAGGAAGTTCAAGAAAATCATCTCCAACCTATAGAGTCTAGTTGTATTTGGGAATCTAGTTGGAACTATTTTATTGGCTATCATTATATTTTTTTAATTTGAAAAATATATTTTTGGAAAAAATAACTGATTTTACTTTTTAAAAATACGAAAGATATCTTCACATCCTTAAAGGTGGTCCTCACGAAACCAGAGGTTTTGTTAGAGATGTTAATCTAAACCCTGTCAAATCATCTTCACAATATCACTACACATTCCCATTGGAGATGATTTTCAGGAAAAAGTAGCACAAGCCTTAAAAAAAAGGAGCCTAACATCCTCCCATTGGAGATGCTCTAAATTGACTATGCAGCCTATGTTGTACAAGTAGACCCATGAACATTGCATTTGGGTGTTTCTCAATTTTTTTTTATTTTTATTTTTCTTTTAACAAAAAACACAAAACTTTATTAAAGAACCAAAGGCCAATTACGAAAGCCCAATACAGCTCAAAACACCCAAAGGCCCAACAACAACAAAAAAAAAAACTTAGTAATTCTGTAGTAAGAGAAATCCTGCACAGATTACTTGGTCTGGAATTCAAAGTAAGGCTTAGTCCTATGGGCTAGATATTTAGCTACTAGATTGGCCATCCACGTCAGATAGGGCAACCTCCTAACCCACATGGGATGGCCCGTCCCCTTGAAGCGCTTAACCATTCGGCGTTACGAATTCTCTCTCCTTCTTTTCTTCTTTTTCTTCTCTCTCTCTTTTTTTCTCCCTCCTCTCTCCTTCTTTTACTCTTTCTCTCTCCTTCTTTTCCTTCTCTCTCCAGAAAAAAAAAAAAAAAATCAAAGCAGCAGAACCATTCGGCGTTGAGACATGACTTTGTGCCGCGCTATTCGGCATTTGGTCTCGATGGTTGGACTGCGAGCAAATGCTAGGAGAGAGAAGTAGACAGATTGAGTATTAACTTTTTTCCCACACTTTTTTCATGATTTGCAACACTTTTTGGCTAATCTAGCAGTCCAATCTAGCCTATAAGACTTAGCCTAAGGATTTGACCTCTAAACAAGTGTTCCCCTGCTGTCAATTCATACAAACTAATAACTTGAAGACCTTGTTAAAACTCACAAGTAGTAATAACTTAGCATTTCAAATTTCACAAGCTGATGCCAATTTTAAAACAAAAAAAGCTTTCTCTGGAACAACAGGTGTTAGTGACATGATTATGTTCAGGGTTCGATGACTGACATCGAAGATTCATTTGACCATATTATGTGAGTGATACAAATACATGCACGCATAGTGCTAGAACAAGTTGGGTCTGACAATGTAACAAGAAATAAGGAAGGTGAAAGGGTGCAACTGTGCATACATCGAGTAAATGAAAACCTAATATTGAAATGCCATCAAGGGATGAACCAGAGAGGAGAAAAACAAACCTGGACTACTGATGTGAAGGCAAGAAATGGTCCACCAGTTTGAACAGAGAGATAAGCCATTTAGACGAACCTAATACCACCATCACAAGAATTTCCATGATGGTTTCTTTCACTGACCAAGATATACTTCTTGTGAAGAATGCATGTCAATGAGAATGGGATGCAGCTCAAAGTAAGTTTCCTCCTTTATTTGGCCCGTGTACTGTCTTGCTCCCCTTGTTTCCAACTGACGAACCAAATTTTCTCTTAACTTCTTTCGCTGACATGTATACACCATCAATGAAATGGTAGTGAGAGTTCAGGGTTGTGTTTCACCATTAATGAAGTGACAGTGAAATGTTGTATTTCACCGTATCACCGGTGGTAGTGAGATGTTGAATCTCACCACCTTCTGTTTTGTAAAGAAATTTAGATTTCACTTTTAGAGTTGTGAACGTACGTGAATGTTGTATTTCTCTTCCACTGGTAAGAGCATCTCCAATGACACATCCTTGTCCTACATATACGGATGGATAAAACAAACATCCTTTGATGATGTGTATTGAAAATTTCCTTTGACACATGAAGTTCAAGAAAATCATCTCCAACTGACAGAGTCTAGTTTTATTTGGGAATCTATTTGGAACTATTTTATTGGCTACCATTATATTTTTTTTAATTTGAAAAAATATATTTTGTGGAACAAACTAATTTTACATTTTAAAAATTTGAAAAGATATCTTCACATCCTTTAGGTGATCCTCTAAAACCAGAGGTTCTGTTAGAGGATGTTAGTCTAACTACCTGCCAAATCATCTTCACCATATCTCTACACATTCCCATTGAAGATGATTTTTTGGAAAAAATAGCACAAGCCTTAATAAAAGGAGCCTAACATCCTCCCATTGGAGATGCTCTAAGGAACCAAGGTTTACAAATTGATTTTTTCCTTGTTAAACATATATACATAAAAACAAGAGAACCATGTTATAATCGATTTAGTGTTTCGGATTTTTCTTTCCAACAAATTCTAGTACATTCATTTGAACTTTAAAGAGGTAAATTCACAAATGTTTCATTTTGATTCTCTTAGCTTGAAAATGAATAAGGAAGTGTTAAGGGATGAGTGTCATCTTCCCAACCTTCAAAAATCCAGTATTTATCGGGATAGAAGATAAAGATATAGTTTCAATTGATAGTATCTAAATCTTGATGATTTTACAGTAACTAAACCATGGGTTAAATTAGTTTTCAGGGTTCTATGAGAGTTTTTGGTTGTGGGGAGTTTTGACTTGCTAAACATAACTGATAAACTGTGACTCTACCGCGGGTTGAACAAAATAATAAGCGAGTAAACTTTAAAGGGTATTTTGGACCTAAAAATATTAGAAAATAACTTATTTGTAAGATGGTGAGTTAAACCCGATTTATCCACTCGCTTGATCCGAAATCCTCCACTCTATAACAAAAGTGTTATATTTTGAAGTCATTGAAGACCAGTTATATTGGTTAGTACTTGCCCACTGCCCACAGGATCAAATGTCAATGATTATGGAAAGTCTGTGAATGAGCAATCTGTTTTCTTCTTCTCTAATAGCATCATCAGAACCTTATACAGTGTAATTCTTGGTCGGGTCAAGGAAGTACAATCCTTGAATTCGATTACGGTGTTAGGGCTTCATTGAATCCTAAAGGGATAATTCGAGAGACCTGTTGTACTCGCCAAATTAATTGGGAAAGGTCGAATTATTGTCTAAAAGAATCGAAAGAACCTTGAAGTCAGGAGTACACCATTGTTTTGTTTCTGTTTTTTTTCATCCTCTTGTTTTTAACCCAATTTTCCAACATCTAAGTATGGTCGCAACTACAGTTCAGTTTCCCTAAGTCATGAAAATCTCATTTCACCGGTCTTCAAAAACAAATTGTGAAAAAGGTAGTTAACCCACACTGTGGA
>JAJJWW010018308.1:0-150698 GCA_023531295.1 Papaver armeniacum
AATAGATAGTCAAATGTTCAATTACTTTCCTTTTCAATACCACAAAATAAGAAATTCCTTGATTGAACATTAATACATATCTGGCTAAGCATTAATCTTATGGGAACTGATCTGTGAAGAATAATGCAAGTAAAAAACTAAACTTTATGAGGGTTTTCGAGTGCAACATATTACAAATAAAGATGTAGATATCATCGATTTATCATCATTTGAAAGGTACTCATATAAGTTTGCAGTCGAGATATTACTTATAATATCAACAATGTTACCATTATCTGTTGTGATAACTCTCACGTCACATATTATTTACAATTGATTAACGCAATCATCCGGATCAAGGGCTCTCCTGAACACCAACTGTAACTAAAGATAAAAACATCACTAAATCTAGTTCCATTGTCAGATGAAATCTGATATAGTCTAGGATAATTATCTTTTAAAACTATTTTATTCTTCCACTGATTGTTTCAAAAACTAATATCTCTTACATTATTTAGTTCAAACTCAACATATAATTGGGCCTTCTTTTTCGTCTTTAAAATTTGATAATTCTAACTTCTACCTAACTCAAAGATGTGCTAGCAGGAATGAAGAGGTTCGGAGTTGAATGTGTTTTCTCTTGTACATGTTTACGCCATAAAGCATTCTTTTCATTTACATCTCCAGTAAGCATTTTTTGACTACCCTAAAATTCTTAATACTCATACCACCTTGCATTTAGGCTCGCAAACCTTTCTCCATGCAAGCCACTCGTCTTTCTTTGGTTAACATCAACACCCCGAAAAAAAATCTCCTAATCAGTTTATCAAATTTTTTCTCCACGTATGCTGGAATCTTGTGCAATAATATGTAGTATATCGGTAAGCTTCTAGTGAAGTTCTAATCAAAGTAGTTATTCCAGCATGAGTCAAGAACTTTCTCTTCCATGGTGCCAGTTTCTTTTCCATTTTTGAAATCACATTCTCTCAAAAAGTTGCATTTTTACTTGTAGCTCTAATAGGAAGCCCAAGCTAAGTAATATTCAACATTGTTGTCTTACACCCAAGCTTCAAATAAAGATCCTCAACTAGCTCATCAACGCCAGTACTAAATAATAAGCTCTCCAGGTTCAATTTTAACCCAGTAAGGATTTGAAAAATAAGCAAAATTGTGTAATGTATTATAACTTCTACCTTAGAGGCATCGTCTACAATTGCAAATGAGAAATAACAGTTAACCCCTCTTCTACCTGGAAATTATGAAATTTATCTCTAGAAATTGCCTCAATCAAGAGCTTATCCACAACCACCAAGAACTGAAAAGGTGATAGAGGATGATGAGCTTGTTTAATACCCTTAGAAGATTTTATCCCTACAAGCGCGTGAAACTGAGAAGTACAAATTTAACACAACAATCCATCCAACCAACCGATTTATCAACAAATTTACGTTTACTCGGAATCATGAATAAAGAACTCCAACTTACATTGTTAAAATCCTTTTCCATAACAATTTTGCAATAATACCAGGAGTTCGTTGTCTTAGTCTACTATCAATACATTCATTAGTCACAAGAATTTCATCTAGAATCTACTTACGATGAATAAAAGAACCCTAGGTTTCATATATAAGAGTAGGCATTACCATTTTAAGCTTGTTAGTAAGAAATTTTGAAACATTCCTATAAATACTACCAATCAAGCTTAAAGATATGAAGTCCTTATAAGCTGCAAAATCTTATTTCTGGAATACCTTATGAACGGAATATTTAATTTCCAACCAATTTTATTTATTTTTTACGATAAAACTCCTATAAAACAAGCACAATATCAGATTTAAGAATTGGCCAAGGTAAAACCATCAAGGCTAGAAACCTTTTTAAAGCCCAAATGCTTAATGATCACTAAGAATTCGTCTTCAAAAAAAAAAAGGTCTTTCCAACCACTTCTAATGCACCTCATCAGAATGTGACAATCCCATATAATCAAAAGAAGGAGTTGCATAAGAATAAGAACCAAACGAAGTAGAGTAATTCTTTAGTCTACATTTGATAATGTATTTGTTAAACATATCAACACCTTCAAATTCAAGCTTAGTTATGCGATTTCTTGTAGCCTTGGAATTAGAAACTCATGAAAGTAATGAGAGTTTTTAGCTCCGTCAGTAAAACCATACACCTTGGCTAGCTTTTTAGTACGAAATTCGAGCTATGTTCGCCTTAACTCGTTGAGCCTGATTTTATTCCGTAACTATTTTTTTAACGGAGCATTATCAAGAGCATCACATTCTTACTACAAGTTGAGTCTGCCTATACTCGCTTGTGAATCGGTATTCCCTTGTTACTACTGGTATTTATATCAATGTCGATTTTTTGGACTTTGTGGAGAAAAAAGAATAGTCCAGAAAAACCAAGCCTATGGATAAACAAAAGATTCTCTCTCCTAAAAAATCCAGGGTTGAAAAACTCAAAATCTTAAGCACTTAGAAGCTGACCTGAGTAGATAAACCACCATCACAAACCCTTTTATTCTTTCCTCTTTCATCTCTGTAATTTTAACAAGTTTTAGTTATCAATTTTATGTTTTTCGGTTCAGCTCTTTGTGTTTTCTAGTTTTGTTTTGTTGGATCCTTGTGAAAGGAGAGGGTACCAAGTACACCACCAAATTTTTCATTTTTGATATGAGGATGAACCTATGTGGTACTTTTAACAATCAAAAGATGCAAAAAAGTAAAAAGCACACCCACACACAAGAATTTTGTTAACGCGGAAATCGCAATTTCATAAAAACCCTGGGACCTCGTCCATATTTGAACACCAAACTGTATTAAGCTGCTACAGACACTAGCCTACAATAAGACTTCATACTAGAATGTAGTTGAGAACGAATCCACTCTCTAAGAGATTCAGTTACAGTCGCGCACCTTTCGTCTATTGAACCTCGCAAGGCTCTATGCAATTGATTCCCTTAGATGACGTCCTTTATCGCCTAAAATTTGCTCAACCTAAGTGAAGACTTTTGATATAATTTTCCTCTCACAGATAAGCCTATTTGATTTCCTTTAGAGATCAAGGTTTGGAAATCTGTTTGCAATAGACAACACTAGCAAACCTCACAAATCCGGAACACTTACACTCAGTCAGCTGAGAAGCCTGGATTCTTAACCACCTTTCAAGAATAATCGTGAACTAGTCAATTAAGAATAATTTTTAGATATCTATCTTGAGGAATCACAAAGTCTGAGACGAAGAGAACTTTGTGATTTACATCTATCTTGCCTGAAAGAGATTACGAAAACCTCGATAACAGAAAAACAAGATCGGGATACACGAATTATCAAGGTAAAGATAGTCGGACCTGGATTCACGAATCCCCGGTGAAGTTTTTAAGTCGAAGACCTAATTATGTTTCTCAGAAGAAACCTAGGTCAATAGAGGACGACTCTAGCAAACAACTAGGACAAAAAGAGTCAGATATTGACTTTCTCAGTTGAATGAGTGTCTCTATTTATAGGTGTTCAAGACTGAGGGTTGCTTAGAATTCAAGCTAAGATAACTTGAGATTCAAGTAAACACTTTCTATGTCTATATGAAACTCTAATTAGGGATTCAAGTAAGCATGTGAAAAAGTTTGTTTTGAAATCACATAAAAGAATCAATATACACAGTGGTCCGGGTACGTGTACCGTGTATAATGATAGTTCTTGGCAAATAAGCCTTTCGATCTAATAAGCAATATCATGTCCATTTAAATACTTAAGAATTTAATCATGACGCACATACACAAAGTATTTTAGTGATCATAGATGTTGATGAGATTCATAGCAATGCTAAACATATTTAAAAAAATAAGTCTCTGAGCATCTGTTAAATATTTACTTCGACCGTTGGTGAGATGGTTCGTGAACCGTTAGGCAGTTCATGAATTCAGGCCGCTAATGTTCGTGAACCATTCAGCGGCTCGAAAACTCAGATGTCAATAGTTTGCGAACTGGGTTCGCCAACCGTTAGCCTATCACCAATTTCATATCACCACGATTCGTGAACCGGGTTGGTGAACTATCCCATTCTGAACTTTACGGTTTGCGAACTGGTTCATATACCAGAAACTCATATATCCATGGCTTGCAAGATGGTTCGCCAACCTACCCTGAGTTCAAATCACAGTAGTTCTGAATATCTCTCTTGATTTTGAGACTTTTCCATTTGCCATAAATATAAGTATCATTGCTTGGGAATTTTCAAATGATCTAAGACATTAGTTCTTGAACAATAAGTTGTTTCAAACTAAGTTTCCAAATGACCCATAAACATCCATTGCTTCAATCATATTTCGAGATGTTTAGCAAGACAATCTTAACTCGAAATTTCTTCTTTGAAATAAATCTACGATAAGTCATATGACATAGTCTCGAATAGATAGAATGGTAAAGCTTGTAGTAAATAGAATGGTTCAATATTCACATACCACCTTGTTGATGAAGTTCCTCAAATGTCTTCGTCGATCTTCGGTCTTTGATGCGTGTCGTAACCACAACAAATTATTGAATATTTTTCCACTCAATTAACAAGTAATATGGTGGCAGTTAAGTTCGTTCCCACGAGGAGCAAGAGATTTTTAGTTGTAAAAATTGTCACAAAAGGGGGGAGGTAAAGCAAAAGAAAGTAAATAAAGCAATTCAAAGATAAAGTTGAAATCAATAAGAGAGACAAGATCAAGGAATCCTTCTTCGTTGCAAAACAATGATTCAAGTTATGTTCTTTTCTACTTGTTATTAGTCACAGATTATCACCAACCGTAGGTAAAGCACTAGATCGGTGCTAAACCCCTAAATCCCTTGTATCAATAGGATACGAAAGTTCTCTACTACCGGATTCTATTTACCAAACCACCTAGTAGTAGATCACTCAAGATGTAATTTAAATAAACGCATTAAGATTTATGAACTTATTAGGTTGATATTAGTAGTTAGACTCTTAGATCAAGGTCTACTTGCTAACGTTGTTTTCACACACAATTGCTCCACGGAATCCCTCCGCAAGGTCTCGTGTTTGCTACTTATGTAAAGAGTCAAGAAACGATTACTTATCCCCTAACTTTCACTAGCTTTAGATCAAATTAACAAATCAATTTAGCGTGAACTCTAAACAATCTATCAATCAACCATGAATGTATAAACATTCCTATTAGTAAAAACAAACGATAATCATGTGAAAAACTTCAAGATAGAATTGTAAACAAAACTCAAATCATATATTAAGAACTAGGAATTCATCCTCAATCAATAAGAAAATTAGCTACTCATGTTTTTGAAATTCACACAAATAATTAAAAGGAGAATTTTTCAAGTTCACACAAATAATTAAAAAGAAGAATTTTGAAAAGCAAGCAAAAACATAAGTGTTGTGTGTGTAGAGAGTGTGTAAAAGTGTGTAGAGAACTTCTCTATTTATAGGCTTCAATGTTCTCCAAATCTTCAAAGGAATAGAATCCTCATTCCATAATAATTCAATTTCCAAGTTCAAGCCTTTCTCAAATCTTCCATCTTCTCTTTCCAAATTTGAGCCAAATTCTCCATCCAATTCCAAACCCAAGTCTTCACACCCATAAGAAGAATCCACACAAAAATCTGTAATTTTGGTCCGACGGAAAATTACTGGGATCACCGGAATCCGGCCAGAAAAAATCACCGCCGGTTACCTGAGTTCTGTCGTTGTTGACAGAATATTCCGTTACAGTTAACCGCTGACCTAACGGTCTTCTGTTAGTCAACTAGGTCAAGGGGAAGGAAGGTCAGTTAGACGAGTCAGCATCTTACTCGGTCATACTTGATCTTACTCAGTTGAGTTAGGCTGGATCGGTCATTCGGGTTCACTGAGTTAACTCGCTGTAAGGGAAAACCGGCCGAGTTTCGTTTGTTTCAGGGCTTTCTCAGGCCAATTTCAGGCCGATCTGTCTTCAATTCCTGCACAATTTCATATCCTAACATACATCTAACAGTTTGCAATCCACAACTTCATCAATTTCATACACAACCCATAACAGCAGCATCACTAATTCTTTCCTCTGGTTTTCAAATCAAAACAGCTCCAGAATGAGCTTCATTCAACAGACCATCAACAACACCAAAACACCAATTTCCAAATTCATCCATCTTCATCTGCTGTAGCTTCATAATCAACTAACCCATCTCTTATTCCAAACAGCGACGACCAGATCCCATCAGACTCAATCAACAGATTCCAACAAATCTCGCCACTGAACTTCAACTCAACCTCATACCCATCTTCAATTCAGCGCAAACCCAGTCTCAATCTGTTCTTCTCTGTATTCTTAAATCAATTGCAGCAACATCTCGACTCTGAGTCCATAAATCAAACCCATACATCAACATCAGATGAACATAAACCCTAATTTCGTCATTATTTCTCGATCTCAATGAATTCCAGCAACAGGTCTTGCTGCTTCTTCCTCTCTACGAGCTATGAACATCATCTCTGCTTTTATTCCTTCCAATTTCTCTCGATTTCTCTTCTCGATCTGATTCTTCTCTGGATCTCAACCTCACGGCAATAGCAGCCGCTGTGTTGTTCTTCTCAATTTCAGAGAAACTGAAATGTGATGAATGAGAGGAAAGTCGTCTCTCATGTAGGGTTATGAGGTGGGTCGGATTTGGATGCTAATAGCACACCCATGAAAACTGATAGGGACCACCCACTGGCAACCCCTTAACCTCTGCGGGCCTGGCTTTAGTACTCCTCCGAAAGAGAGTTGCCCCTTAACCTTGACTGGGCTCCAGATAGTGTTCGCCCATGAAATGACAATTTTGCCCTTTTGCTCAAATTGGGTGATTTCTTCTTCTTTTCGTTCGTGCGACTCCATAGTAGCTATAAAACTCAAAACAAACGTAAAATACATAATTTATAAGAAAAATAGCAAAGAAAGCATAAACAATAGATAGTAAATAGGATGTATTCTACACCCTATCAAATTCCCCCATACTTAGACTTTGCTAGTCCTCGAGCAAATCAAACTAAAACTTACAACTTCAAAGCGTTCCAGCGTCCCAAGCATCCAAAGAGTTATGAGGACATAGAGTTTCTGCATGCTAGTAATAAGAAGTTAGAAATACTAAAGAATATATTCTCATTCTTAAATATTGAGTGAGAAATAACCACACCATAATGAGAGAACGTGTGTTTGAGAAACGATCAATAAGCATTTCGCCTCGACTTCTGCCTCACCAAAAAGAATTTTATGATAATTGCACTCAAAAAGACGGCTTTTTTATGGGTCTCACATGTGTGCATGTAGGAATGAAGAGAGAAATCCTGCAACACGTTGAATGGTGGGAAGGACAACTTCCGAAATATTTTTAAAAACCCACATCTTTTAACATTTTGAAAAACCATTTTTTCCGACGATCTCTAAGAAAGGAAATCAACCACTATTATCGAGGATGAGATTACTTACTCACCTTCACATCCGATCGCCAATTATGATAACACCACTCTCACGGCATCCAATAGAAACGTCTTCCGCTCCTCGTCTTTATCTTCTTGGTCTTCGTCTTCGGTTTCAACTATTGATGATAAATTCTCGAACATTGTAGATCCTTGACAATTTGTAACCTTTTTACCTTAAGTTGTTGTCGCTTGAAACTTCCTTATAGATTTTCCTTCCCCACGGCTTATTAACTAAATAAAAACAAAACAAAAATTTCTCTTGTCTCTTTTTTTTTTTTTTTTTTTTTTTTTTTTTTTTTTTTGAAAACAAGAGAAATAAAATACAAAACAAAGTGAAAATAAAACAAACCGTGGCCGTGGGAGAAGTATTTTACCGCTTAATTCTTCACAACTTGTATCATCTCAAAATCATAAACTTCAATAATTCTCACCTTTTGATTTTCTTTGCTCTCGTAAATAAGTCTTCATACTTGGATATAGAATTACCTCATTGTATTGTAAGTCTTCAACATATATGTAAAATCCGCTCATTGTATGTTGCTTTGCTTGAATATGAAATTTGCTCTTTTTCTCGTTTCGTTGCTTATAAACCTTGAACGTGTTCAACTCTCCTTGTAGATTTTTATGTCGCTCCTTGTTGATGATGATGGTATTTCTATGGATCCGTTGTTGTGGAGAGAATGGTGATAACTGCAAATCGAACTACAAGAAGGAGACTTTCATCTATAGACGTCACCCTCATGATTGACAAAATTAGCACTCAAGAGATCAAAGAGTAGTGCTTCTATTGGTGGGAGGTTGGGTAGCTCACCATTCTACACGGAATTAACGTATGGTGACACACACTCAAAAGAAAGCTCTTTTTAGTTAGATGGAAAAATTTCATGCTTGTCGATTGCCTCACATGATATAAATACGGGTAGTCTCCACTAATGATTGATGATGCTTATAAACTCTAATAATGCATTTCTCTGCAAATCACCAAATTTGCATCACCAAGAGATCATGATTAGATCCATTATTTAACACTCTAACAAGTAAGAAATCCACTAATGATTGATAGTTCCCTAACACTTCCATCCATTATTTTCTAACAAGTAAGAAATCCGAATGTAGTTTAACACTTCCAAGTTCGATTTCCCTAACACTTTATGTCGGTCATAATTCTCTATATAAACATACCTAGAAGTATGCTAGTGACTCTAAAATCTCTACAAGTTGGAGTTTTTTTTTTTTTTTTTTTTTTTTTTTTTTTTTTTTTTTAAATACATGCTTAACCACTCCCCCACACTTAAACCTTACATTGTCCTCAATGTAATTGAATCGTCCTAGTAAAGTCAATGTGGGAAATTTTAACATGATATGGAACAAGAAAAAGAAATAACAAAAAGCAAAAGGATAAGAAATACAAAACCTATGGGTTGCCTCCCATTAAGCGCTTGTTTTAAAGTCGACGGCCCGACGTAGCTCTTGCACGATTCATTAGCCCGCATCAATCTCTTTCACGGGAAAACATGACTTCACATCACTAGGGCATCTCATTGTTCCAAAGATATTGAAGTGGATGAGTGTACCATCAAACTCCATGGTCAAGGTGCCATTTTGGACATCAATCTTCGTTCCGGCGGTGCTTAAGAATGGTCTACCCAAAAGCAAAGGTGTAGACTTGGAAGAATTATCATCATTCATGTCTAAGACATAGAAATCGGCCGGAAATACAAGCTCATTAACCTGCACCAAAACATTCTCAACAATCCCTTTCGGGTAAACATTGGATCGGTTAGCAAGTTCAAGAACTACCCCGGTCTCCTTAAGAGGACCAAGATTCAAAGAACTACCGTCTTATTTGCATACGTTTGCAACTCCGAACCCAAGACTCGTATTATATGGCGTTCCCGGATTATTCGCGAATCGTTCACGAACTTTACGTATCCCGAATAATACGTCCGCTTAATTCGCCAGAAATTCTTTAGCTTTTACGTTTTTAAAGGCCCCACTTTTTGGGCTTTACTGCCTCCCAAGCATACACAGCCCAATATTAGACATTGTTGTAACTTTTCTGAAACAAAAATGACTGAAGAGATTTGAAGGTGCATCTAAACCACTATACCACGTCCTCTTAGATGACTAATATTGTATATATTATTAATATCATCATATTAAGTTTATTTTTTCTTTAAATAACTCTCAAATATGCATAAAAATTAGTCTATGTCCTTATAAATAATAATTATTTATTATAATAGATACCAAATTTTCAGAGCCGAACTCACATTTATAAACCGAATTATACACGTACGTATGCCGTTCCGAATTACTGACGAATCACGTCCCGTTGACCGAATTTTGGACCGAATTTGGGTTTTACAAAAACCGTATAATACTCGTACGTTTGACGAATCCCGAATTGCTAACTAGGGGCAGGATTGAATGAGTTTAGCATGACCCTTGGACACTTGTACTAGCACGACAACTCAATCTCAGCGGCGTGACCGTGGCCCTACTCTACCAATTTTTTCAGGTACTCGAGATGCAGACTCCAATTAATGTTTCTCAATAGCCTGTACTGTAGAATAGATCTCTGCCTCCTATCTTGTACTGGACGCTAGTGAGGTTTCTGAATCGAGGCAGTGCTAGCGGTCCATATGAGAAACAAAGATCATAAGACATCATCCAATTAAATTGCAACAAGTGAAATACGACAACTCACTCAACCCCGGACTCCCAAAAATTCGTGGTAATAAAGCTGTTAAAAAAAGATGCAGTTTATGGCTTTTAAAGTTCGCACATAACCTAAATGACAAAAATACTAACCCAAGGCAAGGTAGACTTTTTTTTTTTTTTGGCGGGAACCGCATATACAAAGCACAAACATACTCTGAGAGCAACTGCAGTTGTGCGAGTATAACCAAAGACCAAAGAGAGAAAAAAAGACCAAAATTTGGGTTTAGTCTGGTGTGTGACGCTACGGATGGAAGACTAAATTTGGTGGAGCGTACACTATACGTTCGTCTGGTGTGGGGCGTGGACTATACGTTCGCCCGATGGTGGAGATTCCAAAAATGAAAAAAAAAAAAAAAAAAATGGGGCGAAGGTATAAAGCCCGCCCCATATAAAGAGATTAAAAAACAAAGAATGGGGCGGAGGTATAAACCACGCCCCATACTAAAGAAAAATTAAAAAAAAAAAAAATGGGGCGGAGGTCTAAAACACGCCTGGTGTGGGGCGTAGATTATATACCCGCCTGGTGGTGGGGCGTGGACTATACGACCGCTCGACTATATTTGGGTTTAGTTTTTGGTCCCAGACCAAATATAGTCCGGAATTTGGTTATGGTCTAGGTTTTAGTCGATAGTCCGGTCCACTACGTCTCGCTTTTTTACCAAATAAATAAGTTTACTCACCGGCTGTGGTTGCTCTGATCAAGTATAACGTAATTTTCTAATTGGGGCAATAATTTAAGGAAATACAGTATTATGATATTCTTTGCAGCAAAATCACTTTCTAGTCTTCTAGAATCTAGAGTACATACACGTGAACAAACACTCAGATTTCAAAAGTAAAAACTGGGTTGTTGGTTGGTTCTGCGGTCGTAGCAGACTAGCAACCTGTTATTTAAGAGTCTCGTGAAAATAGTTAAGAAACAAAGTAAATGCTAACTTTATTGCCTATTCTGAAAGAGAGATTCGGTTTCGTACGCTTATTTCGAAATGACATTTCATCAGAGTCATGAATGCCAAAATGACTTTCTTGTTTTGGTGACACTATTTCGCCTAATTCAATATGTCAAAATTTTCAATCCAACAAACAATTCAAAAAGTGATTAGAACGCAACATTGGCGCAATGGATGAATTGGAGATACATATACAAAAGAGACTTCCCATCCGGTACAATCACCGGATCATCCAAAAGCAGAAACACTATATCAGTAACTTCCAAAAAGAAGAAATTTGATCATAAAATTAATAGAAATTAAACCTTCCAAAAAGATGAATGACATCAAAATTAATAGGGCAACTATACCTCAACCAATCAAAAAAAGAAAAGAACTTTCACCATTCAATTCATTAGCAATAGAAAGAATGTATCACAATATTAACGAAAGATCACGAAGAATGTTCAATATTACTAAGAAGTTGAGCTCTAGAAACAGTGACGTCTACTGAAATTGGGAATAACAAATTAAAACAGTTTGATTTTTATGGGGTAAATGTTGCTGTAATTTTCTTATATACAAATGTTGTTTGAATATCGAGAATCCTGGATTTTTCTAGAGTTTAGTTATCAAAACCCAATTATAAAACAACCCTTCTATATAGATTCTTCTAGATCCTCCATTGTAACCTGCTACTGTTAAAAATGTTTGGTTTCATAAGAACTTAAACGTAAAATGCAATTACGAAACAACCCTTGCCTTCTTTTATGATTGCCATTTCAGAAAATTAAAGTAAAGGTAAAATGGGCAAACACAATTTGCAGCTTCGCTGCACTGTTGCTAAGGAGTGTTCGTTTTATATAATAGAATAGATGATTATAAGCGTAAAGAAATGAACTAAGAAAGAAAAGTAAATTTGATTAATCTAAATAGGATATTAGGATGACTAGTAAACAAATATTAGGTTAAGAGTATTATTGATTTATTTCAAAGAACTACTAGTGGTTCTTTTTGTTTTCCCCGTATATTTTTGTGCTCTGATAATTTAAACATGAGATGAGAAAAAACCCGAGAAGAAGACTAGTTAAAAAGAAAAGAGGTAAAATGTTAAAAGAGGCATATTTTTAATTTGGTAAGCAAAGGCGCGTGGAAATCATTAGAAGTTGAGGAAGAGTCGTGTTTAACTTAATCTGTTCCTTCCATAACTGTGGGAAGGTGACAACGTGTCACCTATTACCTAAATCATATATTTCATTCCCTAGAGCATCTCCAATAGAGTTTGGGTCTCTAAAAAAATTGGTGCCACATAGGATTTTAGATACCCTAAAATAAAAAACTCTCTCCAATGGTAGTTGGATAGTCAAAAATTAATATGAGTTGTCAGATTGAGTTTGGATGAGAGTATCTAAATTTAGATACTCCAATCCATACCCACGTCATACATTTTTCTGTTTAAAATTATTTTGACCCACATTTTAGATTAAGTAACCTATAAATAACTGACATTTGTATTAAAATAGATATAGATACATCTACCACTGGAGATGTTTATCAAAATAGGATTCTATTTATACATAATGTTTATTAAAAGCCTAATTTTTAGGTTTCCACATAGGATATATATCGAGACACCATTGGAGATGCTCTTAACTGCAAGTGTGGACATGTATTGTCACCTATTGCCTAACAAGGCAGTCAAATTTGATTCAATAGCCAATTACGGGAGTATGTTTCCATAAATCTCTCTATAAAAGATTTTGTTTTTCTTTTGTTACCCCAGATTCACCTTGACTTTTGAAATGAGATTTGAAAAAAAATAAAAATTTGTTGCCCTGGAAAGTTTGATGCCCGAAGTACTGCTACGGCTCAAGGCCGGCCCTGGTAGAATATTTACTTTATAATTTGGGTTTAAGTTCTAGAGTGTTTTCTGCTTTATGTTCATCAGTTTTTAGCTGTAGTGCATATGTCCATGTAATTTTGATGATTTCTTTGTCACATTTTCAGTGTCCGGAAATCTTTATAAATTTTACCTTTTACTGTAAAAAAAAAAATTTGAATTAATCTTGGAGTTAAAACATGTAATCTATATAGATTCTCCTATTCAATTGCACACTTTTCTTTTTGAATGCAATTGGATTGACTTAATACAAAAAGTAAAAACACAATAAAGTCACTCTAAATTAGGATTTGTATTCTCATTACTGTGATTCAGAAGCAATACATTTTAGTCCACTAATGAGCTGGATCCACTTTTTACCCCTTTTACATATCATAATAGACGGAACCAAAATCTAAGACTGTCACCAAGAAGTCTTTATAATATTGTTAGTTGGGAATTGAATAAGCAAGGTATGTAGGAATTGCTGAAGTATTGAAACCATTAAAACTAGAACCAGCCGATGCAGTATAAGCCCCCATGTCTGGCCAAACAAGCCAATCATTCACCTTCAGATCAGGCAATTGATAATTTGTCAGAAGAGTATCAAGTCCATCACAAGTTGGCCCAAACACAGTAGATGTATACGTCTTCAATCCTGCACAATTAGGATCATCAGGGTTTGATGTATAAGCTAATGGTTTCGCCGTGACAGTGGCGTGATCGTATAACAAACAATTCATAGAACCATATATGCCGTCACTGATGTAATACTCCCTCAACTCGCCACGAACACGTTTTCCGATAATGTCCGTGACTAATGTGAATGCTGTCTCGGCAAAGAACCGGCCTGGCTCCGAAATGAGCATCAATTCTTGATCATCAGGAAAGTAAGTTTCAAGAGCATTTTTAATAGTAATTGCAGCATCATCGAACTGCGAACCAAGTGTAAACCCGCCACCGATATTGAGTATATGCATTTTAGCCATACCAAGCTTTTCTGCGGTATTGAAAATCGCTTTAGCTTCAGCAATTGCAGCGCGGTACGCCCTCGAATGTGTCGCACCACTACCAACATGAAAAGAAACCCCGTGAACAACTAAATTCGCAGCATTAGCAGCTTCCAGCAACGGAACAAACTCTTCCGGCAACGCACCGTATTTATCACCTAACGGGCACCGAGCACCTTCATCCTCCGGTGCCTTAATACGCATCAGCAACCCACATTTAGGGTGAAATTTCCTCATCTTTTCGACTTCATCGATAGAATCAAATGTAGTAAGATTGACACCAACAGTAGCCGCATACTTGATATGAGACTCGCTCTTGCAAGGGTTGGCATAAACAATACGATCCGGCGAAACGCCCAGAGCAAGAACAGTTTCGATTTCGCCTTTACTAGCGCAATCGAAGTTTGCTCCTAACAGAGCAAGGGTACCAAGTAAAGCTGGTTCAGGATTACATTTGACAGCATAAAAGGGTTTGACAGACGGGAGACTATGATTCCATTTATCCATAAGAGTGACGATTTTTCCCAAGTCTAAAACATAGAAAGGATCTTTTACCTCTTGTTTTGTGGTTGAAATGATTGAATGAATGAAATCAGTAACTCCGTCTGTGGATGAATTGTTCATAACCCTTTTTCCTTTAACTCCTGGTGCTCCCAATATCTCTTGATGACTCTTTGGGTTTGTTCCCATGACTCTAATCTGTTGAGAAGCCATGGAAATCTAGAAAAAAAGAAACAGAGGGAGGTGAAAGGAGGAAGGCAAGAAAAAAAAAAATCTTAGATAAGACCTATTCTTATTGCCTTGAGAGGTTTTTGTGTTGGCGTGTTAAGTATTTATAGAAAGAATAGAAAAAAATATCATTGATTGGTACAGTAAATTGAGAGGGTGTATTATGGCCCCGGGATTACCCTTTTGGAATCAAAAGAAACAAAAAGAAAAATTAAAGGGGTCTAATCGTTACTTTTTTGAGTACGGTGAATTTTGTTGGGGTGGAAAGGATATGACCTAAAAATCTCGATTTGTTTTCATTTTCTTATTTTTTTTTATGAGGTTGAAACCGAAAATTTGGTCCAATGCAGATTTGAGAAACGTGACACTAAACGATTACTAAGGTGTTTCGAATCTTCTGATTTTCTTTGTAATATTAAGCCCACATGGATGGTGAGAAAATTTGGTTGAAAATTAGCTTTGTATGAACGCGTAGGGGACGCGCAAATGCGGTGAGGAACAGAGAAGGGAAGATGTTCCCTGCATCTACCTAACAATGCAATTCGTATTGGTCTTCTTGAGTGTTTTTATTTTATTAGTACTTGTCTCCCGGAAGAACTGGAGGAGAGTGGAGAGATACCAGGGCATTGTTCCTATATGTATGGAATATTATTAGGTGTTGAAAATGTTTTTTTTTTAATTTTGTCGTTTGTTCCTATTCTAGAAAAAAAAAAATCTTCCATACGTCATCATATACATAAAAATATAAAAATTTGAGATCCTTTTAATTCATAAATTCAGGATCTAAAAGATAAGCTTGTTTTAAAAGATAAGCTTGTTTAGCAAACATGTACTATTTCGTTCGTTTTAAAAGATAAGCTTGTTTCATGTGTAATTTTTATATGAATAAGTTTATCTTTTTGAGACTAGGGTAGTATAATTTTCTCTTTGTAGATGGTGAGCTAATTCTACACTTAGCTTTAAATACACATAAGCTTGGCATACCAAACATATAATTACAAGGAGTTGTGTTTTTAACATCCATTTATTTTGTCACGTGAAACTCTATGCTAAGGAAGACTCATTTCACTTTCACTTGAAAATTTGGTTTCCTTCCGAGTTTTTCTTTCTTCTGCTCTTTTCCTTCTTAGCCATGGGCGCTTATCGGCCATTCATGAGCTCTAGTGGCGAATTGCTGCATGATTCCTAGATTTTCTGTTAAAATTTTAGTCATGATATATTTATTACGAAGTGAGTTTTTTATTTAGAGCTAAAGCAAAGTTGGGTCTCTCGGATTTTGCTCTAAATCTAATTTCACACAATTCTCTTTGGTTAACCCTTCAACGGTGTCACGTAATGATTTGCTTTGATTCAGAGAGTTTGATAATTAAAAAATTATTCAACCAGTAAAATCTTTTTGCTTGCTTAATTTTTTCCAAATTATTTTATTTTTATTGATATGTGTGAGAGTTTTCCTCACAAATATTGTGTCTGGTGTATCTTCTTCCATCATTTCTAAACCCATGTCTAATCCTTTGTTCCATACTATTTTTCTTGGATTTTCTCTGTTGGTATATCTTGTGAGAAAAAATTCATACCCTAATTTTCACTTATTTATACTCTTGAAGATGAAGTTCCCCCTCATGTGTTGTGCATCTTATTTTTAGAAATTGGTCTCTATTTATATTGTTCATCCACTTCTAGCCTTTATCTTTCAATTGTAGCTCACAAGCTATTTTTTTGTATCACCATGTTTGTCGTATGGCATGGTGATGTTTCCGGTTAACAAAACAACTTCATCAATCCTTGAATCTGAGTAGTGGTAGACAATTTGATCTTAATTAAATAATCCCAGCTAGGTTTCAAAATAACCTCCTTTTGTGTTCAAACTATTTGATAGGTAGATGTGTTTCCCCCGAAGAAAGAAATTGCTTGGATGTGAAAAGGCTTTACTCTTTCAATGAAAGATTCAATGAGGAACTTTTGTTCGCAAGGCTAGTCATTGGATCTTCATTGTCACATTCCAACATGAATATGAGATGCACAAGGTATTATCCCTAGCTACCGAAAGAGTATTTGATAACCTTTCCAACATCAAGAAAAGGGAAGCTTCTCATGACCTATAAAATTGGTATCCGATAAAGGAATGCTCTTCATTTCAATATACAATATGTCTCTTACTCAAGTTTAAAATGACAACCTAAGAAGATACCTAGATTGTAATGGCGAGATTATCTCTTTCTATTATCATGTGCATCATAATTAAGGAAAGTATCAGATTAAGATAAAGACTCTGGTTCACTGTCAATGCCCGAGAATTAGATGGGCCTAGTAAATGGTTTTAATTTTGAATTCCACAATTTCCCTTTTAATTTATGTAGATTTTATGATCTCATTGGATATAAGCTTCAGACTGCATCCAGTTTGACATTACGCAATATCAAGCTCAAGTCCAGCAAGATGATGTTGATGTTATATAAGCTGTTATGCACCAGGAAGTTGTAATCCATTATGAAACTGCTTAAAACCATCCTCGGCCTGCAAAGATACAGAGTGACATGGATCTATCAGAGGACGGCCTATCTAGTTCATCTTTTGAGGTTACCCGTAATGATTACTTATAACAACTAGAAGATGATAATGCTAGTCAGCCATAAAATATAATTCCAAGCCTAAATAATCTTATAGCTACAACTTCTTAAAAATTTGCTTAATGCTTTGGCACAACCTTTTTTTCTCAAACCCTGTTTATCAAAATTATGCACATACGTGGAAAGTTACACCTAAGAGAGCTTTTCCTAGTCAATTGTTGAATTTTATATATGACTAGTGGAATAAAGCTTAATTATCCCGCCAACAACCTTTTAACCATGGTATTTCTTATACAAGAAATTGGAATTTGATGCAAAATTACTTACTGGGACCATCCATTACCTATCAAAGAGAGACCATTCGAAGAAAAAAAACTTGAACTCTCTAGATTCACATCAAAAACAAAATAAAATTAGAGAGATCAATGTTATTGAACCATCCATTACTTTTAATGACCATACACACCAGTGGTTTAAGGGACGGGATTCAAGATCTGCTCAAGCTTAAAATGAAGATAATTCAAATGAGATCAATGGTATCTAAATATCATACTCAGAAAGAATCAACATAAATAAATCCTTTGTGAGTGTCTTGTACAAGCAACCACTAGCTAGATCTTGTGAGCTCTTTTTCTTTTTGATTGTTGTTTATAGTTAAGCTAACTTATTTGTTTTTCAATTGTTTTCAGTTTTAGTTTTTGTTCCGTGTTAGTTATTGTATCTAGTCTTCTATTAGTTTCTTGCAACTAGTCTACAACTTTAATTTTTGTTCAGTTTAGTTTACCTGTCAAGCTTTTATATGAATTTGTGGATATTGTGCCTTGTCTCCATTGGTGCTCTTTTTATGACCTCCTAAGAAACTTGTATTCATCATATTTGTCATTTGTTGATCCTCGTTAGACATTGTTTCTGGTATCTAATTTATTTAATGGCTGTTAAACTTGTTACAATTGTCTCAATCTTTCAATTGCTAAGACTGTGTCTCTAAGTTTCTGTCACCTAACACTACCTCCTTTCACTGTTGTTATTGTGTGATTCCTCAATTGTGGATTTAATATCATTCCATTACTAGCCCTGCATATTCTTTATATTGTTGTATCCACTTAAAGTTTTTTTCCTTCCATTTAAAGTTATTTTATATTTTCTTTCTATCTCTATTGATCTTGATTCTCATTTGACTAGAATAGTTACCATATTGAGTTACTCTTAATCTTTTTATTACCTAAAAGTGTCTCCTTTGTTATGGTTGTTGTTTACATCTTTTGAATATGGATTTAGTCTCATTCTATTAATATTATCTCCGCATATTCAATTGTATGGTTATAACTTCTTAAAGCTTTCTTTTTTATATTTATTGAAATGAGAATTCTAGCTTGGAACGTCTATTACATAGGCCCCTCAATACTAGAGACCATTTAGACCATCTGTATTTTTCTTATAACCCGGATTTGGTTTTTCTTTCTGAAACTAATGCTCCATACTCTTCCATGGAGCTTATATTTGAAAAGTTGCTTGGTTTACAATAATTTCGGTGGGTAAAGCAAAGGATTTCTTTGAAAAATAATATTGATATTAAAATACTATATTGTCAACTTAATGTGTGTCATTTCACTGTGAACTGTAATGGTATACAATTGATGTTAACCTGTGTATATGGTACTATGGACCTTGATGACAAGGTTGCACAATGGTCACATATAGCTCAGTGGGACAACAAATTACAATCCCATGGCTATTAATAAGGGACTTCAACTTTATTTTGGATCTTGTCGGGAAACAAGGCAGAAATAAATGAAATTTTATCAACAAATTATTCATCTTACAAGTTCTTGATCCGCTAGGTCTGCAAGATGCGGGATATGAAGGTGTTCCTTTCACTTGGTCCACCTATAGAAAAGGCGAGGCGAACACATGTAAAAGAATTGAGTACCAATTGATTCAACAATTTTTGAATACAAAGGTACGTCATCTTTTCATGGTCGGGTCGGACCATACTCTATTATTACTATATTCAAACTTTGAAATAAAAAGCTATAAAAACCATTAAGATGTCTCAAATCCTGGCTCATCCATTCATATTTATCCACCCTTCTATACACATTTTGGAATTTTAATTCCAGTAACTCCCTCATTTCGAAATTGCAGCTCCTATCTTCCGTTCTTGCTCATTGGAACTCCGAGGTGTTTGGAAATATTCATAAAGATAATAAATCCTTGAACTCATATAATCGAATATCTGCATAAATTAGGGAGTTTCCCATCCCAATTATATTATCTTAAGAGTCTACAATCGGTATTACAAAAATGGTATAAAATCAGAAATTATTACTATCATCAATTATCCAGTGATAAATTCTTCAAGGAATATGACCAAAATATGGAATATTTCCATGCCTCGGAGTATATGTAATCACTCACCCAGCCAACCCTCGGGTCTTTGGCTTTCGGATAACGACCAAATTAACTCCCTCCTGATAAACCACTTTTCTCAGATAATTAAGCCTGTCCCAGTTCTCGCAATATGATTACTATTTTTTTGGTTAATAGAGCGTTGCATCTCGGAGTCAGAAAATTTATCCCTTATTGAGATCTCTTCCAAGAAAGAAATACGCTTTCAAATATAAACACTTGGGGAGCTCCAGGCTTGGATGGCTTCCAACCAGGTTTCTTCAAATCCAACTAGAACATTTCTGACCCTGATATTATCACGTTTACTCATGATTTTTTCAAACCGAGATCCTTACATGCGGATTCCAACACCGATTTTTTGACCCTTATACCTAAAACTTCTACTCCTAAAACCCCATCAGATTTTCTATATATTAGTTTGAGTAACACGATTTACAAGATTATCAAAAAAAAACCTGCAAATCAATTAAATCCTTTATTGGATAGATTGATATCCGCAAATCCGGGTTCCTCCACGGAAGACATATCACTAATAATATAACTATTTCCCATAAAATCCTTCACTCTATGAAATTTTTTAAAGCAAAAAAAAAAAAGTTACGTAACCCTAAAATTACATCTTTCGTAAGATCTTGGTCATGTTGAATGGCCACTTATAGAACATGATATTGTATCTTTCGGCTTTAATGCTTTCTAAGTGCATCTCATTATGCAATGCAATTCTATAACTGCTTTTCCTAGCTAAATGTGTCTATGAGACCTAGTTTCAATACTTCTAAAGGGATTAGACAGGGCTATTCCCTTTTCCCATACCTAATCCTAATCTGCATGAAAAATCTTTTTAGACACATAAACAAAGCGATCTCCGAGAAAAAGATTTTCGGGATTAAAATTAATAATTAAGCCCCTTATATCTCACCTTTTTTTTTGCGTATGATCGTTTTCTTTTCACTCGTGCTGATATGAGGGTAGCCACAAATATTTTGGATATTCTTTCTAAATTCGGTAAAATCACCAAGCAAATGAAAATCTTCAAAAATCCAAAATCTACTTCAACCTTCGGATTCACCATAAGCATGGTAACATAATAACAAAAATCTAAAGATATCGTTAATATATATATCTTGGTATATTCGTTGTTTTTCGACAGAAATCACAAGGGAAAATTTGAAACGCTCATTCAGAAATATTATTATACTTTCTTTCAGAAATATTATTCTACTTTCCAAGGTTGGAAATCAAAAGTTCTCTCCCAAGTATCATGTTGGGATCACAATACTTATCTAATCCATCTTGTAAGTTTATCCTACGTACCAAATGAAATGCCAGGCTCTTCCGAAATCCTTAGCTAGACCTATATAGATAGATTTATGGTGGAACAAAAGACAAATCAAAATGCAAAAGGGGGTATTTAAAAGTATGGTCAAGCATATGCAAACCTAAATCTCTAGAGGGTCTTGGTATCAAAAACGCGCACCAATTCAATATTGCTCTGTTAACCAAATTAGCAGTCATTCTAATTTCAGAACCTAACTAACTTTGATCCCAACTTCTGAAAGCAAAGTACTTTCTAAATTCAAATCCTATTATTCGAGAAAGTATAACCTTTCTTGGATCTGGCAAGTATCCAAAATAGTATTTTCCTTATTAAGGACAATTATATGTGGAAGATCGATGGAGCCTACACACAACTTTAGGAGAATGAATGGATCTCCAACTAAACATTCATCCCCAAAGAAACAGATAAGAAGAACTGCTTCCTCTTTTGGTCAAGGTGATGATATCTCCCGAAGGTAATTGGGATAATTTCAAGCTTGATGATATGTTTACCCCAGAAATAAAATTAAAAATCATATCCATATCACTATTAATCAATGGCTCAAATATAATTAGATGGAAACATCTTCCTTCTCGGTGAAAAATATTTATAATTTTCTTGTAAACGATCTCCCAACAGAAACATAAATCTTACACGACAAAATCTTTGGAAAATCCCAGTTAGTACAAAAGGCACTTCAATCTTCAATCCAGCTTTCCTCGCATGTGTTGGCAATTTCTCCAGGTTGTCCGATGTATAACTCGCAGACACTTTCGAGAATACCCATTTGCCAGGGCAATTTTGTTTCTTTCTCCTTAAGATCTTTAATGCGGATTTTCCGAATATCTTCATTAGTGAGTGGGTAGCTAATTGAATATCTTCTTCTAAGTATGTGCCTTTCACTACCAAAATAATAACTATATTGTGGTTCATCTGGTTCATTGATTTTTAAAAAAACTAATCCCTATCCATGCATATTGATAGTACAAATCAAAAAATTCCTAAATAGCAGCTCATCCATTTCTCAACCTCATAATACCAAATCTCACTACTCGAATTTAATTGAACCTTATTCGACTAACTTTAAAATAAACTGGATTATATTTATTGATGTTTCTTCTAAAAAAGTAGACATCTCAATGGGATACTCTTTCATATTAACTACTCGGTAGAACAAGAATCGTTTATGTCGTAATGTGCGGGATCTAACCAAGTTGTCTCAGCTCTTCAAGCAAAAGCTAGTAACAAGCAATTGACTATATTAATAATCTTCTATTAAGCGTTGTATAGCTACATACTGTAAGCAACTAGCGGAGATCATTAACATCAGAAATACAATAGAATAACTATCATGAAGGTGAAATCTCTATTAGAAAACCTTCCTCAATTGCAAGTTCATTATATCATCATGAAATATAACACAACGACAGATTCAAAGGCAAAGAAAAGCATGATACAACATCTTCAACACATGTCAACAAACTCAATAACAAGTCTTCAAGTCTATTATTTTATATAACGTGTTCAATGAGCAAGAAATTGATAGCATAATGTACTATATCATTTAATTTACAAAATACATCCTTTCGATAGTTAAAAAAAAATAAAAAATTTTGTCATGTAAAAGCCATGTTTGGTCAATGAACCGGAAGCACACATGGTGTTTTACCTTCTTTCTTTTTGGAAAGAACTTCCGTATGAAAGCTCTAGAATTATTGATCTATGGATAAATATTAGTATGCCAAACATCACCAAATTCAAAAGCATCTCCAACGTATCTAGTTCTTTTTCAAAAACAAGATTTTAAAACAGATATTACAACATCACATGGCAATAGATCGTCATTATTGATGTGAGACTAATGATGAAAAGTTGTGGGGAAAAAAAAATAGTAAACCATTATTGTAGTCTAACTGAAAAATTTGCTTTCAGTTGAACATTTTAATAGGCTTCGAAACTTGAACACAAATCCATTTTAGTCCAGCCCGGTTAGGATACCTGGTTTTCACCCAGGCGACCCGGGTTCAAATCCTGGCAATGGAATAGCTTATTTACTGTTTTTTTTTTTTCTTTTTTGCAATCCCGGCAATGATATTAATTTTTTACTTTTTTTTTTAGCAAAACTTACATAAGACCTATCTGACCTAATGTGCATTTGGCATATCGATTTTTCTCTTGGAACAGGAACCCCAAAAGCCAAAACTACACTAACTTGGACCCATTAGCATAATCTTTGATTCCGTAAAGCGTTTCATTTACGTCGTCATCAGCTATCCAGAGAACAAGATTATGTATTTCGGTAGGTTGTTTGCATAGTAAAAAACAAGATCCTAAATGAATAGTAGTAATTTGATATTGATGGTTAATTTGGTTCTGATTTGTTTGTTCCAAGTTATCTAATTTTATTTTTATTCTCCTCATATCTTCAAATGCAGGTTATCTTTGCTAGTCTCTTTATTGCTTTTAGGCCAAGTTGCAAAACAATATCTCAGTTCATTGTACACCTAATAAATGTAGATAGGCAACATCCAACTAGGGCATAATCCCAAACAAAGGATGCCGCCAAAAACAGAAACCAACAGAAATGAACAGACCCTGAGGGACCTTGTAGCTGCTGGTGAAGAGATTTTAGGACAAAAGGCGATCTCATCTACCCACCACCACCCTGTTTGAGCCATCTCCTTTTATTCCATTTGAGATAACATACAAATCTCTCTCCTTGATCTTTTATATTTTGTATGGCCTCAATTTTAAAGTTTTTAACCAACTTTCCCTAGAGTAGATCTTTTTGCCAAATGGAATTCTAGTATTCTGCTTTGTCCCATGATTAATAAATTCTCAACCTAACAATGAAACTAGGTTCCGGGTTCTGTTGTTTCAAACTTTTAAGTTTCAACACATTCAAAGAATTCCCATATACTGGTCACGGTGGTCACTATTCTATTATTCTTTTTGCTAGACCGGCCGTCGCTAGGCCTAAAAGTGCACATGTTCGAGGAATCAAGCAGCTTTGTTTTGACCTCCTAACTGGTCATTTTCGTAGACCCATTGGCACATGGCATACCAAATTTGACCAGTAGAAAACGTTTTCAGTTTGATCAGAACACCATTAGTTGCATATATATCTAGGACTGTTAGCTACATATACAGGTGCGTCATATATGGTCTTGTTAATTGCTCGCCAAATTTGCACGACTTATATTTTCTCGTCAGTGACAGTTCAAATGCAAACCAAATAGTGGAACTATGGAAGAGTACGTAAGTAGGTGATCTCTCCACCTCAATATGCAAACCAAAGAAGAAGAAGTAGGGACATATGTTTGAGACTTTTCAGTAGGTTTCAATAAACCACAAAGAAAAAGTGTTACAAATTAAGCAAAAAGAGAAAAGTGAGATTTTGTCCTGAAAATGTAAGACAAGATTAAGATCGCGGTATCTGTTAAAAGAAAAGTAATTGTCCAGATTGATCACTCCAATCATATTTTCTTTATTTTCAATTTCAGAAAGATATATCAAACTGTATCACATACAACTGAACTTGATTGCTCTTATACAGAATGCACATCTTTTGTCCATGTAATTCATTTTTGAAGGCACAATGTTATCAAGTACTATATAGATATGTATAGGTTGCATCTACTGGTTAAAACTAGTATTGCTTCAAGATCGGCGACAAAAAGAAGGAAGTCTTGGAGTCATATGAAGGCGCAAAGGAGGACCTAATTCACCATCACCCCACAAAGCATAAGCTTCTTCGCCATGCGCAGCATCGTCACCAACCTTAAGAGCATCATCGCTCATTCTAAGGTTAACAAATTTACTTATGAATATACAAATCAAACTTGTCATGACTACATTCCATACAAAAATGAAGCCTGCTCCGAGTAACTGGTAGCTCATTTGTATTAAACCGTCCCTGAGTTGTCCCTGTGCTACACTATAAGCAAGCCCTGGTCTATGGAGTTTTTCTACTCCGTAGTACATTTTTAAGTAGCTTGGTTTTGCAAAGATGCCAGAGAGTATGCCTCCTAGTAAACCTGCAACTGAGTGGGTATGAAAAACGGCTAATGGGTCATCGACTAGTTGGTAGAGAGTGGATCTTTTGTGAACCATCATAGTGTACCATGGTACAAAACCTGCCAATACACCCATCACCAATGCCGCCCATGGTTCCACCAACCCTGTATATAAAACAACATATTAGCAGTTTTCGGCAGGATACACTTCACCGGCTCTACAAAATAAGCAGTGCATCCATATATTAGTAGTTTGCATTTGAAAATTTGAAATTGACAACTACTCAGGGTTAGTGTTGATCCTATTACAGGTTGTGCATCGAAGTTGCTAAACCTGATCAATTCCCATTGGTTCTGGTTTTCAATTTGGTGTGATCTTTTGCAAACCCAAGAAAGACATGGGAAGGAAATAAAACTGACCAGCACCAGGAGTGATGCAGACGAGGCCAGTTATCATTCCTTGAACAGCGCCTGATACAGAACTCTTTTTATAGTAATACATATCCAAACCCATCCAAACCAAGAGGCTGATAGCAGTACAAAAATGGGTATTGAGGATGGCTAAAGCTGAGAGCATGTTAGCTGACAATGGCGAACCTCCATTGAACCCACTCCACCCTAACCACAGCAACCCTGCACCTCCCAACATGTGGATAATATTGTTTGGTGGAAAAAGTTGCCTGTCATGTGGTATCCTTGGTCCTACCTGCGGTCAACCAGCTCATGATCAGTTGTGCACTAACAGCCTTAAGATAACATTATTAGCCGGTGACATATAGCAAGGTCAGACTTCACCCTTGACCTGTTAACTGTGCCATGCTAACATTTGGCCCCAATAAGTTGGTCCGATTCTATATTTCAAATGTTTTGCTAGATGGGACTAGAATTACAAAACTGACTAGCGCCAAGGAAATTGCAGCAGTTGAGGAGTAGCATTTTAGAATAGCCAACTTGGACAAGTTAAATCCTAGCTGACCTTCTTTCGTCTAGCTATTTCTTTTTCTGGAGAGGTGGGTGAAGTTTTAACGGAGCTAAGCAAACTCTGCTGCAGCAGGAATTGTATCCAGTACTCTATGCTTGATGGCACATGTTGTTTTCTGGGTCGGGCATATAAGTTAATGAATAATGACCCTTGTTTTTGGTGTACCACAATGATAGTTAGAAAAATCTATTTGTGAACTTTACCCAATAAGCAGCAGTAAAACCAGCAACACCAGATGATAGATGAATGACATAACCTCCAGAGAAATCAATAATCTCTCCATATTCTTGAAGAAACCCATTGCCACTCCAGATACTATACGCACCAACGGAGTAAGAAAATGTAAGCCAAAGAGGAACAAACAACATCCAAGCATAGAAATTCATTCTCCCCAGCAAGGACCCTGCAATTAGAATTACAGTAATGGCTGCAAATGCAAACTCGTAGAAGACATAAGTAGCTACCGGTATGTGCTGATCACCTGGTCCTGGACCAAGAAGATATGATTCGGAAAGAGCAAAAGCAGGTTTGCCACACAAAGGAGTAAGTTTATAACCAAAAGACATTTGATGTGCCCACAAGACCCAACATAAAAGCACAGCAGCAAAAGCATATAAAGCCATGAAAGCTGAATTAACAGCCCATTTTTTCTTGACCATACTCCCATAAAGAATTATTAGACCTGGTACACTTTGTAAACCAACTAAGGCTGCTGCTATTAAAACCCATGCATTATCAGCTTTGTTTAACCATTCAGGACTTGCATCAGTTGGCAAAAGTCCGCTTGGTAAATGAGGTGGATAATCATATTCATCATAATCTAGTAACAAATTCTCCATCTAAAAATAAATATGCAAATATTGAATCAACAATAAGATAAAGAAAAGGAAGAATCTTTGGAATCTTACGTGAATGCTAGAATTTATAGAGAATGTTGAAGATGTAGATGAGGAAGGAATTATTGGAATCATCAACTGTCGGAAGCTATAGATTCTTGTTGAAGGTTTATGGAACTTTGTTGAATCATATGGAATCTACATCATTCTAAATCAAGGAAGTCATCACATTCGTCATCCTTAGCAGAAAAAAATTTATACAATGTGTCATTTTCAAAATGTCACAATATGCATACATTGAATACAACGATAATACAGATGGAATTAGCACTTGTTGTGATCCTGTTTTTGTCAGGTACCTGTTTCTTGTTGATATAAAATGTTTTTCTAATTCTATAATTGAAAGTATTAAGGTAACAACAAATTTTAGATGAGTTAGAACCCATCACAAAGACCTCAGTAAGACAGTAAGCATACCTTTTTGTGGCAGTACGGCAATGAACCTTTTCCGTTGCCTCACTTTTCTTCTCTCTTGTAACACCTTATCTCAATCATTCCCGTTCATATGCATTATTTGACCAGTCCCTGTGTATTGAGATTTGAGACCGCTAATGAAACTATATCCTTCTCATTTTGAATTCCTCTAATGCAAATTTCAGCTATAATCAGAATCCTCAACATAAGCCAAACCAATACATGTCCCTATGTTAATTGAACAAATTTAACAAAATTGTAACATTTTGTGATTTCAGGTAAACAAAATATTAATTTGATTTCATCAAAAAAAAAGAAAAAAACTGAGTAATGATACAAAGATTAATTACAGATTTACAAGCAGCAATTTCGATTTCAATTGCAAAAGAACAAAATGAAAAGAAAAAAATAAAAGTGAAATTAATACTTATTGTATTTGTGCCAACAGAGAAGCATGATAATACATTTCTTAAATATGTACAACCTAGAACGTCTTTCTTTTGTTAACAAGAAACATCCCCCACCACGCCTTTTCTGTGCCGGTGAAGATTCAACTCCCCAGTTTTCTCTGTTCTTGTTCATTTGATGAATTGAATCTGGAACTAGAGAAGAAGTACAACCCGTTTCCATTTCTGATAATTAGGTAAGTTTTGGATTTACAATTTCTTTTAATTTTTCTTCTTCTGCGGTTCTACCTATCAGAAAAACCCCGGAAGAAACGGTTATCTCCTCGTCATGAGTTTATAACAACTGGGCCTACCTTTATACTAGAACACCACCACCGACAGCCTCTGCCAACTGTAAAGGCAAAAATCAACTATCAACTCTCCTAACTCCCAAAACAACAAACCTAACGGGATTTCAAGAGTTTTTTTCAAACTCTCCCACGACTAATACTAGTTTGGGGACAGACTAACGGGAAAAACCCAACCTGACTAACACCACATTAATTTTTCTTCTTCTGCGGTTCTACCTATCAGAAAAACCCCGGAAGAAACGGTTATCTCCTCGTCATGAGTTTATAACAACTGGGCCTACCTTTATACTAGAACACCACCGACAGCCTGCCACCGGGGGTTTGCGGACCGAAGAAAAACGAAATACCGCTGATTGCATAACGCGTTATGCAATTTTTTTGTGATAATTGAATAAATATCCCTTGTTTTGATGGACTTCACAAATATACTTATCACACAGTAAATATATTCCTCTTATCTATACGTCCATTAACCGTTGTAGATCCATTGTGTTATATAATTTCGTCAATAAAAACACATTTTGAGCCATGCGTCATTATTTTGAGCGTGTTTTTACCATGATGAACTAATTCTCACATAAACAAGGCAATGGAGGAATCTATTTACGCATGATTGATGGGTAACTATATTATTTTTCTGGTTTTAATTTATTATAATTCACTCGATCACTACTTTTGCAGAGTTTCAAATTGTTTTCATAATTTTCCTAATTACTTGTGATTCAATTTGATAGATTATGCTTTGTTTAATCCATTGATAATCTATGCTTAGGGGTACAATTAGTATTTGAGAATATGCCTGATTATTTATGGATTAAGAAATAAAGGACTTAAAACGTAACTAAAGTTTTGAAATATTTTTAACATCATTCAATCATGTGTAATAGTGGAATCTAGTATCTTGGTTAGTTTTAAAAATCTTGAAATCGTAGTTTTATTTAAGTCTTAAATCGAAAATCTTCACAAGTCTCAATGAACTTTTTTCTAAAACAATTAAAAAACTACATCAGTAGCTTCATAACTTTGTTTCGTTGGATCTAGAAAGAAAACATGTGGCTTTTTACACTACCAAAGTGGAACAGACCCATTCAAATTTGTTCTCATACAAAATATTTGGCAAGTCATTAACTAATCACAACTATACTTAGAAAAAGGCAAAAGTCATGGATGATGTTTCATATTGCATTTGTCTGCCGTTTAAATGAAAAACATTTGAACCAAGATGCTATGCTTTTATAAATTTATTATGCTAATAGTTCTAACAAAATTAGACAACTGATTTATCCTAACAAAATTAGCCAACTGATCAGAATAAAAGAATGCAATACTAAAAACATCCGTACGAAATGAAAGAACTATAAAGTTCTTTATCTATTCCCTATTGGCTCTATATTTAAAAATGGTGAGGCGAACTCTATTTCTAGAATGCTACCTGTGCCTTCCAAGATGATATCGTTAGGTCCTCCCTGTGATCCAAAAACATATCCCGCTTCGTCATATTCATTATACATTTAGTAAAGTTTCACAAATGTTTCTGCAACAACCTAATTAAACCTGTAAATATGAGAGCAAATGAAATTCGCAACCACATCTCAAGACAACATAAATTCATGAGGAAACTCTTATTATCCAGGGAAACTAAATGTACCAAAAAAAAACAAAAAAAAACATCATAAATCATAGTGCGGAACCTTATCTCAGAAGGTTCCTCAATATGGTAAAGGCAGTGGAGAGATGGATCCATCATTTCCAGTGACCTTGACTATTAATGTGCTAGACATGATCCCGAAGAAATTATCATTTGAGCCGTCTGCAATGTAGCATACTTCACGTACTTCAGATTATAGAGTCATCACCACAAAGAAACTATAGTCATGAATCCTATGATGCAAAAAATTTCTGGTATCCAAGCAACTTTATTCTGGAAACGTTGAGTTATTTATCTTTGGTAGGAAATGTACCTCGAAGGTTTTCATTTGTATGTTCCACAAACGCCAGGGACATCTCAACATGACATATAAATAAATTCCACATCTCCACACCTACAAACGAACAAAAAAATAACATCAGTTGAGACTTGATAAAAGAACGTAAATGTAGTTATCAATAGTACGCGAAGCCAGAAATTGTGACCCATAAAATCATGGATCATGTATGAGTTACAAGAAAATCTAGGAATAAAAGGGGATCAATTGATGAGGCTTCATAATTAGAAGCTAGATACATATATAAATTCTTCAATGTGCATCAACCTGTCCCCAATATCTGATATTAAAATAGTTAGAGGGATATAAGGGTGCACAGGAATCGAGCCGAAAAACCGGACCGGACTGGAACCGGTGGAACCGTACCTGGTTTTGTACCGAACCGAGGTACATGGTACAGGTACCGGTCCAAAAAATAGGAACCGAGGCTAGGGAGTTACAGGTACTCGGACCTAACCATATCCCGTGTCGTCCCGTACCGATTGTACCGATCAATATTGAACGTTAGATTTAGATATAATCTGACGGTGGTAGATTTCTAGTACATATAGAAATTAGGTTAGGGTTTAGAATGAGAAGTGTGTTTCATTTTTTTTTCCTTCTTCAGTTCTTCTTCTTCGCCGCTCTCCTCCTCCATCACTGTGTTCATAAGAACACGCCACCATCACTGTTTTTTTGATTCACTCAACAACAAGTACACAACAGGTAACTAATTTCTTTGATTATGATTATGTTTGTGATGTTTCTATTTTTATTTTTTTTATTTTGATTATTTTCTTCCTTTTGTGTGTTCAGTTAAATTTAGACTAAGGAGTGATCGATCTATCTATTGGGTACCCGAAATCTTCAGAAAGATCCTCATACTTCTTGCTCAGCAGGTCTAATTTCTGAAACCCTTTGTATTTTTAATGGTTTTTGTGTGGTTTTGAGGCTCGATTTGTGTGTTTTAGGGTTTGATTTTTTTGAATGATTTGGGTGATTTTGATGTGTGGTATATGAAGTTTACTTGTTGGATTGTTCATGGTTGGTGTTATCTTTGTAATCTATTCAATTTTAGAACTTTTGAAGGTTAAAGTGAGAAAAAACGCAATTTTTTGGATGGGTTTTTCGAATAGAGCAAGATCTGCGTTTCAATTTCGTAGTTCTTAGGTTTTTTATATCATCTTTAGCTTGAATTGAAGCTAAACATGTCTTTGCATGATTATTGTTCACTCAAAGCTATATTTAGCATGGTTTTATTGTGCTTAGCTAGTTGAAGGGTGAGTCAAAGATGTATTCAGCATGGTTATATTGTGTTTAGAACGGTGGTGAGGCTTTGATAGTCTATGAATAGGGTTTAAATTGATTAAATACTAGATACTGATTGAATTGTGCAACCTTGCTAGTTTTCTCATTCATGGTTTTATAGTGTTGAGCTTGTTGTAGGTTGAGGCAAAGCTATGTTCAACATGGTTTTTATTGTGTTTCAAGTTGATTAAATTCTTGATAAAGATTAAAGACTGAAATATGCAACCTTGCTTCTTTTTTTTTCATGCACTAAGCTGCTTCTCTATGTCCTTAATGCATGTACATGGGGTGCTCTTTGAGGGTTTTGATTTTGGTTAGTTGTGTATCCCTTTGATTGGGGGGAAAACTGATGTTATCTTTTTACTGGTGTTTTACATTCCAGGGTTGTTGCTGCTGCTGCTGGAAAGGAAGTCGTGATACAACAAACCCTAGTTCTAGCTACTTTGTATTGATTTTGGTGAATACTGCTATAACCTTACACATTTGTTTCTGTATTCTTTAACAATGATGGATGCATCAAGTCCAGCTAGGGTTCAGAACATAATATGGCGCCATTTCACTAGGAGAAATGTTTCAGAAGCCACTTGCAATTATTGTGGAAGGACATTTAGGGCTCACAACTGCAAAAATGGAACATATGCATTGTGGAAGCACTTAAAGATATGCACCCACATTCCTAATCCTAATAGAGCTCACATAATGCGTAGAACTTAGGCTTACTGGTTTATGTGTAATGTGTACTGCAGCTTTACTATTTAGTATTTACTTTGAACTTTGATGTTTTGTGCTTTAATCTTTATGAACAATTTGTAGTATTTAACTTTATAAATTATATATATGAAATTCACTTTTATTTTCAGTTCTTACTTCTTATTTTATTTGTGGTATTCTTTTTGGTTTTGGTGGTTTTAATACTTGATTAGTGGCTTAGTGCATTGTGTTTGTGTATATGTAGTATGTACAGTGTACTTATGTTTATGTGTATTTTTGTTTTCTCAGTGATCACTGATCAATCATGGATGCATCAAGTCAAGCTTATGCAAAAGGTACTCCTACACCTACTTCAGATGCTACACCTACACCTGCTACAGATACAGTTGTTGGATCCTCTATCCAACCAACAGATGGAGCAGCAGAGACAGAGACAACAACAACAGATGTAGAAGCACTTCTACTCAAATGGGTGGTAAGACAACATCTGAGATTTGGAAACATTTCAGTAGGAAAAATGTTCAAGAAGCTGAGTGTAAAGACTGCAAGAAGACAATAAAGGCTCATACTGGAAGGAATGGTACAAGTGGAATGTGGAAGCACTTTAACAGATGCAAGAAGAATTCCAACAAGCCAAAGCCAAAAGGACAACAAACTCTGACATTAAAACCTTCAACACTGGGTGAGCAGGAAGGTCAGTTAGTCTCTACTATTTTCAGTCAAGAAAAATGTAAAAGGGCAGTTGTTGAGTATATTATAATTGATGAGATATACTTTAGAGCAGTTGAGGGGGAAGGGTTTAGGAGATTGATGCATGTCTTAGAGCCTAGATTTGTTGTACCAAGTAGAATGACTATTTACAGATATTTATTAGAAATGTATGTAGTTGAGAAAGATAAGTTGAAAAATTACTTCAAGTCAAGCAAGCAGGGGGTTAGTTTGACAACAGACACATGGACTTCACCAAATAATTTCAACTACATCTGTGTAACAGTCCATTTTATTGATCAATATTGGAAATTAGAAAAGAGAATTATTATGTTTTCTGAGGTTAGTGGTCACAAAGGAATTGATATTGGTGAGATGTTGGAGAAGTGCTTGTCAGATTAGGGGCTTAAAGATGTTTTTTCTGTCACTTTGGATAATGCTAGTGCCAACAAGGTTGCAATGGATTATTTGACCACTAGTATTGTTTCAATGACAAGGGCAGAAGAGAGAGCTAAGTACTTGCATGTAAGTATATGATTTATTTATTTTTACTTTCTAGTTAGAAACTTAGAATTGTGTTTGTTAGTTATTACTTTGAACAAAAATCTAATACTTGTATCAATCTACATCTTTTCAGGTAAGGTGTGCAGCTCATGTACTTGCACTTGTTGTAAAAAATGTTGTAAGGGTCTACAACAAATCAATTGCAAGAATCAGGTCAGTTGTCAAGTATATAAAGGGTTCTCCAGCTAGGTTGGCTAAGCTTAGGCTATGTGCAAATTTAGTTGGAATAGAGTTGTAGATGGTGGATTTTCGACAAAGGGTAAAATTGTAAAACTATACTCCGGATCCGGAAATCGGATGAGTATTGAGGCCCATGTCTCTCATTAAAGCATGAAAGCTCATGCCATAAATCTCTGACTGAGAAGGTTGTCTCTCAGAGTATATGTAGATGTGTAGTCTCTCAGCTGAGGCCACGGCACATCTCATGAATACTGAGCAATTTCAGTAATTACTCCGAATCCGGCAATCAGATGAGTATTGAGACTCATGTCTCTAAGCGTGAAAGCTCATGCCATAAAACCTTTGATCGAGAAAGTCTCTCAGATAAGATGTAGATGTGTAGTCTCCCGGCTGAGACCACGGCACATCTCATATTGTATAGAATCACAAGATTGGACGGCTCCTAGACAGCATGTCTGCTAGTATAGAGCGATAACGTTTTCAGGATGTAACCAGGTTTTCCCTGACTGTACAAGAGGAATATGACACTACATCAAGTTCATATTTCTCAACCTTCAGATAATTAATGCTCCTAGATAGGAAGCCCTACTAGTATAGAGCCATCAGTTAATTATCTCTAATCGCTTGAATATCCAGCAATATTCTACGATTCTTCGTTATATTTCGTCACTTCAATTCGTGGTTCTTCTGTGAGAATTCCACGGGTTAGTGATAAATATTCAACGAAACAGGCATCTGAGCATCGAATAAGCCCTGACTAAAATGGTGCAAGTGTACTTAACAATAATGCACAGACCAGCATTTGAATGCGCAAACGAGCATTTCAAAATATGAATGAACGATGAACCTATGCAAAATAGGAAGGAAAAATAATAATAATAAAATATTAGCAAAGGCGCCGTGGGACCGGGCTCATCATTGGTTTGGTCATGCCGTGACCAGTCCCGCACCCAATTTTACATTTTGTCATATTTTATTATTTTTCCCTGATCTCGTGAAAATTCTCTCGTTCGAGCAAATCTCATTCGTTTCAAGGAAATTCTCTAATCTCATGATTTTATCAAAGAAATTATAATATTAGGGAAAGGTGTCGCGGGACCGAGCACCATCCAGCCAACCATGCCCTAGCCGTAGCCGGTCCCACACCTCACGTCCCCATTATTTCTCTCAAATTATGAAAATTCCCCGATTTCATGAATTTTCCCTAAAACCATGAAAATTCCCTAATTTTATGAATTTTCTTTAAAATCATGAAAAATATTATAAAATTAGGAAAACTCGTGGGGCCGGGTTCTAGCCGGCCGGCCATGCCCTAGCCGGTCCCACATGCCTATTATTTTATTATTGTTTGTTGTTTTGTTTTCCTGATTCCATGAAAACTCCCTGATTTCAACAAAATACCTTGGTTTCAAAAAACCTCTTTGATTTTATGAAAATTCCCTAAAATCATAAAAAAATTACATAAAATTGGGAAGAGTGCCCTGGGACCGTACCCGTTGGCCGGCCGGCCATGCCTTGGCCATTGCCGGTCCCACACTCCATCATTCCCTATTTAATTATTATTATTTTATCTCCCTCATCTCATGGAAGTTCCCTAATTTCATAAAACTCTCCAGTTTCATGGAATTTCCCTCAAATCAGAGAAAGTACATAAAATTACATAAAACTGGGAAAGTGTGGGACCGTGCTTGTCAACCGGCCGGCCATGCCCTAGCCATGGTCGGTCCCACACCTTGCAATTCCCTGTTTTAATTATCATTTTTCATCATCTCATGTATTTTTCCTAGTTTCAGCAAAACCCTGGATTCTGCATATTTTCTCAGAATGTTGCTCAAATACGCATCGAAAAATACTGAAACTCTCAGGACTGAGACATGGACACTATGGTGACACGAGCACATCCCCTTGACCGACCAAGGGTGGGTCTAAGGCCTGCAAACAGCCGGTCCCACATGTTTTAATGATTTTAACCTAATTTGCTCAATTGCTCATATTAGGTTCAAACTTCTTCCAAACAATTAAGAGGTTGCATGAACGACCATCCATTGGTCCGACGGCCACCAAGAGCCGGTCTCATGACCTCCTGGTCGGTTCCTCATCTCTTCATGGATAGGTTTTGTTATTTTTCGCTCACACGAGCATTATTTCAATAAATGATTAAACCATAATTTAATCATTGTTTCACCAACTGGTCCTCAAGAGACTTTGGTATTTTGTTCATTCGAGCATCTGGGCTTACATGGTGAACTTATCATCCCATTTAGTCGTCCCCGCTTCACTTGATTTGCAATAAATCATCATTTCAGTAAAATTAGGGTTTTGAATTCAGAGCTCCGCAGAAACATGATTCTGAGCATATTCAAATACTCTGATAATTTTATGTTGATTCCATGATCAACATTTTTATTTATTTTGCTCGACCCAGCAGTCAGTATCTTAAATTAATATTTTATTTGGTCCTGCTACCAACAATCCATCGAATGAGCAACATTCGCTCAAACCAGCAATATTTGCCCGAATCAGCAATATATGCTCAGATTCAAGAATATTGGTTCAACTATCAATATTCAATAATTCAAAGAACATGACTTGCTCGTAATCAACATAATAATACCTCGTCTCAAAGACACATATTTAATTCATGAGTTTGTAACATTTGTAAATCATGTTCAACTCAAAGAATACATGGACTCATCGTCCCATAAAGTAAGGAACTGACTTCACAAATCACGAGATTTCAATCGTGTCACATGGGGGATATTAACTAGGGTTTTGGTCTGGCGGTCTATGGCACATGTGTTCACTCACGGTGAGAGTGTGAGCAAGTCGTGTAATCAGTTGGAAGAGTCAGCAAAGTAGTGGGTGGAAAATTAACCAAGTCTCCTGTAGATACCGTCGAAATCGGTTAAGATCTCTAAAATATCTAAAATGGGAATCACGTGGAAATTATTAATAAGGGAATAATTATTATTATCGAAGCTGCCACCCAACTTAGGGAGTTGGGACCCAAAATAGCACTGGTCCAAAACAGAGAAAAAAGTTCGGGAATCAAGATACGGGCTAGGATGGTGTGAGGCACCTAGCCCGTCCAATCCGAAAATTGGCCTCTACTTTATAATCGGGATTTTAGGGTTCTAACTTGCATTAACAAATAATGAAATAAATACATCAAATTATGAATGCTGATTGAATTATTAAGCAAAAATAAAAAATGCACCGAATCCTGTCTTCGCAGCCTACGTGATTTTGATGTTACTTAGACCAGAAAGATCAACAGAGGCTAGTACTTCCGCGAACACGATCGTATCCAAAAACAATCCAATGCAAACCGTTCAAATGCCCCCTAAGTATTCTATATATCTCCTATTTCTCCACTAAAAATCTCCTAGCTTTCTCTAGTTCTTTTTCTTGTCTATAGGGTGCGATCAGAATTTTTCCTCCCTTACACTAAAAAATGACACCCTATTTATAGCTTTCTTCTGTCAACAACTACCCTAAGATTAAAATGACCTAAATCCGGTGGATCATATTAAAAACCTAAATTCTCTAACCATATAAATCATTATTATTTTCAATTAATAAAAATTCTCCAAAATCATTTTATTCTTCTTTACTAAAATAGCCGAATATCATTTAATCTTAGGATTTTGCTAACACGGAATGTCTTGCGAACAAAGCTAAGGTAAGGTGTCGACATTTTACTTATTTGCTATGAGGTGGACGTCCAACTTTGGACTTTTGACTTTAGTGGATATTTGGTTGGTGGATCATCATTTTGGCTCATTTTGGTGTATGTCTATAGTGGACTTCACAACTAATGCAAACTGATTTATGGACTATCACCTTAACTCACGTTTGACACCTAGTGGATGTGAAAATGTTTCTCCTTGGACCTTAACTGCGGCCTATGAACAGTGCTCCTAGACCATATTTCGCGGAAGTGCGATTCCAAACTATGTACGAAATTGGGGTGTCTACAATTGCCCCTCTTTGACAGAGGTAGGTTTGCGTGCAACTGAATGGCAAAGACAAACGCCCTATTTCGTACTGTCCCTCAAAAACTGTTGAAATTTCCTTGAGTTTGTCCGGTGTGACACTATTGAGTTCACCCGGAACATCTCTAAGTATTTAATTTTACGCATACGTATACATCTCCATGACTAATTAATTAAGTCAAAAAGTTCGTAATTGTCGCGTTGCAAAAACAAGGAAACACTTACCTACCAATTACAATGACTCTCTCTTGCATATACTCCTTTTTATAATTATGTGTACATCATGTGTATGGAAATTTTCTCTCTTTGATGCAGCACCTGACTTCCACTTTTTTGACCGCTTTGGTCACCTTCTTTAGTTCTTTCCCTTGATAAGAATCTTTATGGTTGGACAGTTCTTTACTTCCTTGGATCGGGAGGTCATTCGGCTATGTTTCACACAAGAGAGAGAGATTAGTAGTATATGCTCCTAACAAAAATAATCCTAGAAAAAGAATAGAAAAATCCTAAACAAAATACAACTAATTGTGTGGAATTATTGCCTCAGTCAATCTAAACGGTTCAATTTCTATTATTATTTTTTTGTTTTTTGTTTTTTATGTTTACCTAGATTTTTCCTCACCGGCTTCCACACAACTAGAGGTTTTTTTTTTTGTTGTTGAAAACACTATAAAATTGAGAACAATAATACCTGATTATGATACATAGGAGCCCAACTTCCTGATTTACCGTGTAGGGAGGGAGAACAGTGGTATTACGCCGGCACCGTCGAATTTTCAAGAGTCAATCTGCCCACTTCCAACTATTCCCAACTGTTTGATGTTTTGCCCAAAAATTCCCGAGTACAATAAAACTTCAATAAATTAATAGCTTTGGGACCAAAGAAAATTATTATTTTAGCGAAGTTATTAATTTATCGAGTTAAAATTTAGCTTATCCAAGCCTAGTTGGACCAGAGAATTTTATTATTTTAGTGAAGTAATTAATTTATTGAGGATTAATTTATCGAAGTTTTATTGTACATATATGCTGGCTTACCTTCTTCTATCCTTGTTTCATCATGCGGCTTACCACTCTTTTCTAACTCCTTCAATTGTTGACCATTTCTCCTCGATGCTTCTTATTCTTCTTTGATTTCTTCAAATGCCGACCAATTTTCTCAAGTGGCTGTTTATTAACTACACAATTTTTATTTATTTGTTTTTCATTTTTTTTTTTGCTACTCAAATCTATCCGTTTGGACGTCCGTTGCTCATAGAACTTTAGGAGATGGTGTACAAGACTAGTGATGACATACATACAAACATATTCTCTCTATGACTTCAAAAGACTCATTCTATTGACGTGGCTCCGGTATGATGATGGCGGTGCCCCCCTTATAAGACTGAAAATAATAATTCTTGATATTTTTTTTTCGACTGACACTATAAGACTGAAAATGATAATTCTTGATTTTTTTTTTTTTTGGACTGACTGACTGAAGGGGCCAAACAAAGTGATGACCCTGACCCTAGTTATTTTCTACCTGACGCTATGAGAGAGAGATATTGGACTCCTAAAAAAAATTTCTTCTTAAGTTGTATGAGCGTTCGCCGCCCTTAGATAGTTTTGAGCACTTACCTTAAGTGTAGTATTTCTTTAGTTGGTCGACATTTGTGAGCTTCGGCTCTTCTCGTCCGTCCAGATCAGTTAACCGTACTGCAGATCCTGGGTAGATGCTTTTGATGATGTATGGACCCTCCCAATTAGGCTTGAACTTTCCTCTTGGGTCAGAATGTTTTATAGGTTTGATTTCTTTAAGCACCAAATCACCTTCCATTAAGCCTCGCGGATGAACCTTCTTGTTGAAACTTCGAGCTATCCTCTCCTGGTAAGCCTGTGCATGACATGCGGCATGTATCCTCTTGGCATGTATTTGGCATTTATGGCATATTTTCACGTACTTGAAGCAATCGGATTCCATTGTTATCCAATAATATCCCAGTCGAAGAATTTTCCTTGATAACATGTGTCCGTTCATATGTGAGCCGCAAATTCCTTCATGTATCTCACTAAGAAGGCGTCGAGCTTCATCTCCATCTATGCACCTCAATAAAATCCCATCGTAAGATTTCTTGTAAAGTACTCCTCCTAGGATCATGTATTGAAAGGACATCCGTTGTATGTAACGACGCTCTTTTCTACTCAACCCGTCTGGCATCGTCCGATCCTCTAAGTAATTCTTGATATCATGGTACCATGGATCCACGTCAGGTGTTTCTGCTTCGATCTCTACAGCATAACAGTAAGCTGGTTTTTCTCTTCGTGCCACCTCGATGGGTTTGACTGTGGAATTTCCTGGGATCGGGATTAGTGATGCTAAAGCAGCTAATGCATTTGCAAATTGATTCTTGTCTCTATAAAGATGATGAAAAGTAATGCAATCAAATTTCTCCACCAGCTTCATAAGGCATTCATGGTATGGAACTAGCTTTTCTTCCTTGATCTTCCAGACTTTCTGTGTTTGGTTGACGATCAGCAAGGAATCTCCATATACCTCCAACTTCTTGACTGATAATTCTAAGGAAGCTCTCAAGCCAGCAATGCATGCTTCATATTCAGCCATGTTGTTAGTACAGTTGAAATTCAATCGAATAGAAATCGGAATGCGTACCCCATCAGGAGATATCAAAATTTCCCATGCTCCTTTACCAACTGGGTTCATTGCTCCATCAAAATACGTCTTCCACAATTCACCTTCATCATCTTGTTCAGCAACAAGGATATGTTCGTCAAGAAATTCTGTTATGAGTGTCTCGCAATCCGGAATCGGTTGCGCTGCTAAGTGATCTGCTATTGCTCTTCCTTTTATTGACTTTTGTGTCACATAAGTGATGTCAAATTCTTCTAGCAACAACTGCCACCTGGTTGTTCTTCCTGAGATCATTGGCTTTTCAAATAGATATTTAAGTGGGTCCATCCTCGATAACAACTGCACCGAATGAGATAACATGTAATGTCTAAGTCTTTGAGTAGCCCAGACAAGGGCAAGGCATGTTTTCTCTAATGTTGAGTATTTTGATTCATATCCGGACAATGTCTTGCTGATATAGTAAATCGCCCGCTCTTTCTTATCTTCATCATATTGTCCTAAAACTGCCCCTATTGATGAGTCGATTCATCGATAAATACAACAATAAAGGTTTCCCAGGGACCGGAGGGACCAACACTGGTGGATTGGACAAATACTTCTTTATATTATCAAACACCTCTTGACACTCTTCATTCCACTCCTTTGGTGAGTTCTTTCTTAGCAATTTAAAGATTGGTGCGTAAACCGGAGTTAGTTGCGCGATGAATCGACTGATATATTGAATTCTTCCTAGAAAACCTCGCACTTCCTTCTCGTTCTTGGGGGAAGGCATATTAATGATTGCATTCGCTTTCTCTGGATCAATTTCTATTCCTATATTGCTGACAATGAACCCTAGTAACTTTCCTGATTTTACCCCAAATGTACATTTATTGGGATTAAGCCTCAACTTGTACTTCCTGAGCCGGTCAAACAACTTTTGTAGGTCTTATGGATGATCTTCTCTTCTTTCGGACTTGGAAATCATATCGTCTACATACACCTCCAGCTCCTTGTGCATCATATCATGAAAAAGAGTAGTCATTGCATGTTGATAAGTAGCTCCAGCATTTTTAAGACCGAAAGGCATTACCACATAGCAAAATTTCCCCCAAGGTGTAATAAAATATGTCTTCTCCCTATCTTCTTCTGCCATTTTTATCTGATTATATCCTGAGAACCCGTCCATCAATGATAATAAGCCATGCCCTGCAGCATTGTCGACGAGGATGTCAATATGGGGAAGGGGAAAGTCATCTTTTGGGCTTGCCTTGTTAAGATTTTTATAGTCGATGCACATTCGTACTTTTCCATCCTTCTTCGGGACCGGTACTATATTAGCCAACCATTCTGGATAATTTGTAACCATCAAAAACCCAGCTTCATATTGCTTGATCACTTCGTCATGTACCTTCAAAGACCACTCCGGTCGGAGCTTACGCAATTTCTGTTTGATTGGCTTCATTCCAGGGATGATAGGTAAGTGATGTACTACCATGTCTGTGTCTAACCCTGGCATATCTTCATACGACCATGCAAATATATCTTTGTACTGAGTTAATAACTCGATCATCATTCTCCTTTCTTCTGAAGACAAAGTAGTACCGATCTTGACCATTTGGGGTTGATCTTCCGTGTTCAGATTGACCGACTCTACTTCTTCGACTGGTTCCAGCTTGTCTTCCAAGTGATCTAATAACCTGAGGATCTCATGAGGTACGTCCTCTTCGATCATTTCCTCGTCATTGGGAGTCGGTCCATCAGTATAATCTTGCTCCTTATCCAAGTCAAATATTTTGTTTTCAAAATTATTCTGATCTCCTGAAATATTTTTAGAAAGAATACAATTCTCTGGTTTACCAACCATGTAAGTTTTTTTAACATGAATGGTCGAAGGGCATTTCTGACCTTCCATTAATCGAATTGAATTGACTGGATTAAAATAGGGTATTTCAGCGAAGGTCTTACCTGAGTCCACTTTTATAGTGCTTACCTCATGTTTTTCTGTAAAGAAATCAGCTAACCCGTCAGTCACCTTACCAGCATCAAGCTCAGTAACGGCCTCAAGAGTCAACTTCTTGATCTCAACCTCCATCATGTCTTCATATTCTGAGAACTTGGTATCCAACATTTGTTGGAATTGTTCGCACAACCAAGAGAATGCTTGAAGATCGATATTCATTTCAAATTCTATGCTCGTGTTCCGAATCCTGTTTTCAAGGAAACAAAAGAATATATGGTAACACAATGGTGCTTATGTCTCGGATTTTGTGCAAGATGAATGCAGATTACAATCTATGCACGTGCATGCAGGTTTCACTAACTCTCAGGTAAGCTTGGGTTACCTTAGCAAAATATACCTCAGACGTAGTTAGACTAGTCTTCTTTGGAACTGGGCTAAGGCTTGTGGTGGTTCAGCTGGTAACTCCCATAAGGCCCAAGGCACGGGTTCAGCTTACTAGCCACTTGTTTTCCTAAGAATCGAACGTTTGACGATGCGAAATGGAATGCAATGTGCAGATGGGTGCGTGCACGTGTATGTATGCAAATACCGAGTAGTGTAAAATCAAAACCCTAAAATCCCAATTATTTTTCAAGTTAGATTCCAATCCCCAGCAGAGTCGCCACTGTAGATACCGTCGAAATCGGTTAAGATCTCTAAAATATCTAAAATGGGAATCACGTGGAAATTATTAATAAGGGAATAATTATTATTATCGAAGCCGCCACCAAACTTAGGGAGTTGGGACCCAAAATAGCACTGGTCCAAAACAGAGAAAAAAGTCCGGGAATCAAGATACGGGCTAGGAAGGTGTGAGGCACCTAGCCCGTCCAATCCGAAAATTGGCCTCTACTTTATAATCGGGATTTTAGGGTTCTAACTTGCATTAACAAATAATGAAATAAATACATCAAATTATGAATGCTGATTGAATTATTAAGCAAAAATAAAAAACGCACTGAATCCTGTCTTCGCAGCCTACGTGATTTTGATGTTACTTAGACCGGAAAGATCAACATGGGATAGTACTTCCGCGAACACGATCGTATCCAAAAACAATCCAATGCAAACCGTTCAAATGCCCCCTAAGTATTCTATATATCTCCTATTTCTCCACTAAAAATCTCCTAACTTTCTCTAGTTCTTTTTCTTGTCTATAGGGTGCGATCAGAATTTTTCCTCCCTTACACTAAAAAATGACACCCTATTTATAGCTTTCTTCCGTCAACAAACTACCCTAAGATTAAAATGACCTAAATCCGGTGGCTCATATTAAAAACCTAAATTTTCTAACCATATAAATCATTATTATTTCCAATTAATAAAAATTCTCCAAAATCATTTTAATCTTCTTTACTAAAATAGCCAAATATCATTTAATCTTAGAATTTTGCTAACACGGAATGTCTTGCGAACAAAGCTAAGGTAAGGTGTCGACATTTTACTTATTTGCTATGAGGTGGACGTCCAACTTTGGACTTTTGACTTTAGTGGATATTTGGTTGGTGGATCATCATTTTGGATCATTTTGGTGTATGTCTATAGTGGACTTCACAACTAATGCAAACTGATTTGTGGACTATCACCTTAGCTCACGTTTGACACCTAGTGGATGTGAAAATGTTTCTCCTTGGACCTTAACTGCGGCCTATGAACGGTGCTCCTAGACCATATTTCGCGGAAGTGCGATTCCAAACTATGTACGAAATTGGGGTGTCTACATCTGCGCATGATGAGCAACTGGTTTTAACACGATTTCCCACTTCCCCACTCTCTGATTCCAGCAAACTGTCACACTTCATGGGATCATGGTGTTTCAACTCCGGCATTATAAAATGTCTCTGAATCCTGATTGAAAGGACAAGATTCGAACACTCGAACATTCGTCTAAAAGAATTCTCGGCAAGTTCATATAGACAATCTTTCGTCTACACGAACTCATCGTCTGAGCATTCACTCTCAATTGAGAAAAATTCAATCATTCAGAGCATTCTTACGTTGAATTCACAACACACCTACAATCTCAGATCACCATTGATCTCACGCATTTCTCAGCTTCCCTCCTACAGATCAACCTATCCTCTCTTGTGACCGAATTGACTCTGGAACGGCCATTGTTCTTGGTTTAGGCCGGAGTCTTACAGATTGATCTCTCGAACTTAAAGCACTCCCTTCTTGCAGTGCATCTGTGTGAGGTTCAAAATTTCGCTCGGTTCAAGGAGTCTCCACGCGGTCGACTCTTCAATTCCGTAAAAACCAGCAAATCGTTTTTCCCCATCTACAGATTGGCGACCACAGTGGGAGATTAATCTCTCGGTTGCAATCTCACAGTTTCACAAGATGGCTGGTCTTAGGTCTGGGTTAGTTACATGTTCCAACACAAATGGCGCTAGCACTAGCAACAACAACAACGACAACGAGGATATCCCGGAAACCATTCCGGCCTCTAACACTGGCAGTGGTGATGGCACTCCTCCTCACACTAACACGGAAGGTCATCCTCGGTTCGGCCGACACCCTGAGGAAGTCAGAGGAAACCCACCACCCCCCATTGCCGATCTCATCAAAGTGCAAGAGACTCTTGCAAAAAATCAGACCGATATGGCTACGGCACAGAAGGAGCTATTTAATCAACTGAAGGCTCTCACTGATACAATGTCAGAGAAAACTCAAGGAAAGGGGAAAGAGAAGGAAAAATCCTCAGATGCTGATCCTGAGGTAATTCCAATTCATACAGTGGACGACGACGAAGTCCTCAAAACTGCAGACGATTCATCAGCAAAAGAATCATCAAATTTCATTACTCGGGAAGATTTGAAGCGCCTTCTGGAAAACCGTGGAAAGGACAAAACATCACATGTCCATCATCCCCAGCCTCCTTATCCTGCCGCTACGCAAAGGATCCCTCTTCCGAAAGGTTATACCTCTCCAACTTTCACTCTGTATGATGGAAATGGCAATGCTCGAGAACATGTCTCTCGTTTCCTGAAAGCCTTGGGAGAACATGAACACAACCACGTTGTTCGTCTCAAGGAATTTTCAAAATCTTTGAAAGGCAGGGCATACACCTGGTACAACAACATCGCACCAGGGACTATTAACAATTGGGGAGAAATGATTAATGCCTTCTACAGAAAGTACTTCTTCGTGTCAGAGCAAGTCACTCTCTCTGATCTTGGAAGAATGTTTCAGAGGGTCAGTGAAAACCCCAATGACTACGTGAAGAGATTCAGAGTCCAGGCCTTGGATTGTCATGACCCAAATGTCACGGAGCAACAGCTGGTAGATTTGTGCATCAATGGCATGCTCTCGGTCTACGGGGCTCTACTGGAAAATCTTCGATTCCAGACTTTCTCAGAGCTTCATGAAGCCGCGAAGAGATCGGCAACCACTGCACCTGCTCTATTGGAAAGAGCAAAATCTACAAAGACTGAAGAATCGCGAGATACTCGAGGAAGCAGACGTCTGATCAACAAGCAATACAACCTGCATCCCTCCACAAACGCCATTGCAGAAGGGAGCAAGCGCAAGGCTGAACCCACGAACAAGCATACCTCAGCTCCTCAAAAGACGCAAAAGAATGACAAACCAGAGGCACGGGCTCCTGGCCAACATACAGAGACTCCTGATCAAGATGTACCTGACTTTCCTCTTTCCATTGGAGAAGTGCTCGAACTACTAGATGCCTGGATCCAATATGGTGCAATCAAATTGCCATATGTCAGAAGAGACCCAACGGAGGAAGACATGGAAAACCCTCGTTATTGCCGCTTCCACAGGTTCTTCAATCACCCCATAAGTAGCTGCAAAGTTTTGAAACACATATTCAGAGAAAAGGTTGAGTCAGGAGAACTTAATCTCGGGGCCGAAGGAGTGCACAGAGATACCCTCCCGGTCAGGACTTTCTCCATCTTTGAAGCACCGGTCAAAGAAGCAGTTCAGTCATTGATAGAGCATGTCTGCGAATTACTCTATCTGTCGAAAGCGCAAAGGGGAGATATGTTCACAGCTTTGAACCACATAGTGTCTGGGAAACGCATATTTATTCCAGAAGTACCTCTTGAACCTTCAACCACCGACAAAGAAATATATGACTCGGGACTGCTCACCACAGTGCATGTTAAAGGAAATGAATTCAGGAGGGCATTTGTCGATGTCGGTACCGGCGTCAACATCATTCCTTTGAAAACTCTCAGAGCCGCTGGCATTACTCGACAAGAAGCTACTCATGCTCCCATGGCAATCAGGGATCACGAAGGAACTTCCAGAGATGCATATGGCTACATCAATCTCAAAGTTACAGAAAACTCAGTCTGCACTGATACTAAGTTTTACATAATTCGAGAAGACCCGGGATATGACATGATTCTTGGACGAACTTGGATTCACGCTGGAAAGAAGACTCCAACACCTTCAACATGTCCCACTGTTGAAGAAATATCTGACTCAGAAGAAATGGAGGATACTCCGTCATTTGAGCACTTGGAAGAAGTTAAAGCTTTGACGGAACTCACACAGAAGCCTGGAGAAAGTGCACATTCTTTCATCAAGAGGTTCCGTACTCAGGCAAGTCTTATCCTCTTCATACACCAATAATACCAATGTTGAAATATCCGCTCCGGGTCCAGGGACTTCTCCTCGCTAACAACTTAGCAATTACGAAAAGCTACGAGTGGATAGTCTCACCTCGCAGTATTACACCAAATGGTTACGCTCAGAGCATCTTCATGTTGATCATTCTATCAAGATGTTTATTGCTGAAGACATGGCTAAGCACGACAGACAGTATGCTGGATACTCTCCTCTACACGAGTGTCCATATGTGCCACAACCATGGAATCAGCAAAAAATATTCAAGGCGCGAACTATTAAGCCGAACAAATTCAAAGAAGGATATTTGGTTCTCAAGGCAGCTAAACGTGATCTCCATTCCGCAAGGAGTTCCAATTGGGAAGTACCGTTTATGGTTGCTAAGTCCGTAACCGGAGGATACTACAAATTAATCAACACAGATGGCAGAACCCTGCCAGTAATTCATGAGAATTGGCTTAAGGCATTTATCTTAAATTATTGGGCATTTGAGGTACTGGACGTTTGAGCAATCATGACGTCTGGATTTGGCATTTAGGATTTTCTTTCATTGTATTTCAATTCCTCCAAAACGTTTGCAATACTTGCAATCAGTATTTGAATTCAGCAATTTATCAAAATTCAGTTCATTTTACTTAAAAGAAATCTCTATCAAATCCAAAAGAAAATCCTCAATCATCTACCAATCCAAAGTTAGCCAATATCAAGACCCAAATAAAAACCTCACATCTCTCAGAAGTTCATAAGTTCAAGAGATTATGAAAAGGAAATCAAAGAAAATCAGCAAAAAAAGATTTTTGCGCCTCTACATCCTTCAAGACCTGTAAAGCCGCCTTCTCCTTGTTTAGCTCCTCAGTCAGCCTGACAATCTTGTCTTCCTTCTCCATCACAACATCATTGGGAAAGGGTATGTTGTTCTCACATGAGTCCTTGATAGCGTTCATTTGCTTACAAAGCCACTTTACATTGAAGCCAAGTCTTTCTGAATTCTCCAAGTTAAACTCCCAATCAAAGAGTATATCTGGAGTCACAGTACTTCTGGCCCTAGTGCATATATCACTTACAACACGCAGGATAATACCTACTTGCATTGTTAAAGCATAAGCACGCCCAGGATTCCTGTCCACTATTATGTGACCAAACTTCTTCCATATTTTCTCGTACAAGCCTCGCATATCCAATGGGAGTATTGAATCCACCTACTAGTTCATGATACGGGAGTGAAGCATCAAAGGGAGGATCAAAAGCAACTCTTGCACTTGGATATTCATGCACCACTATACGGTTCTCAATTACTGGAGCAGCTTCTACAATTGGGGCAACAATTTCTTCAGTATTCTCTATTGGTGTTTTGGTTTCTTCTATCATTGAAGCAGAAACAATCTGGGTTTCATGGCCTTGAAGTGCAGGGATGTTCGTCTCTTCATCAATAACTCCAGAGCAATTCGGGTTATCCTCATTGGTTTCAATATCCCCAACTTCGGTATTTGACACCTAATACGAAGATTACATGAGGTTAGAGTCGTTTAAGCATGAAACCAAGTGAGATTATAAAATACAGCATACAATAAATACCACATCGTCAAATTTCATCATTATACACTCAAGGCACGAGCAAATAGCATGAAAGTCATGAAAATACGTTTTACAGTAACCTCGTCTGAAAAAATTGTACTCTACTCTGTACTAAAAGACGAACTGGGAGCAATCTACAAGGAATCTGAGGATGGGTTATATACCATTCTCTTCGTATGGATGTCCTCTATAAAGTTTCAAAATTTCATAATAATCCGATGAACGATCAAAGAGATGTGGTCAAAACATTGAGCAACATACCATCTGAAAAAGTTCTGAAAGTCTCTTGGAAGTTTATTGTTCCGCCTTTTTTAGGCCCTGAACGTGCTCAAAACTTAAAAAGCTTCTTCACTAAAGCTTGGAAATTTTCCAGGCTTGAATATGCATATGCAGATCATGAAAATCCGACTCCAGATGAAGGTTTTACGGCGTTTTTGCTAAAATACTGAGTTCTGAATTTTCTGACAGCGAAATTCGACCAAGTTTTTCGTGTATACACATGGATTTTCATTCATTCACTCACAAATCAGCAATTTCATACTTCTATGAAAAGTTTACAAGATATGTACTTACTTGGTAGGTCTTCGAAGTGTTCGAAGAGTTGGGATTGCCCGTGTCAACATCAATAGGTTCATCACTTTCGTTCGGTTCCGAATCTTTGGAATTTCCTTCGTCTCTATTCTCGGAGGAAGACCGAGTATCAGCACTCTCCACCTCCATGGAAATATCCTCCTGGATATATTCTCAAATAATTAGCATTTTCACATGAAGCTTTTATGTTTGGCTTTGAGGGAGAATACTCACAACATTTTCTTCTTCAACGCTCAGATCAGAGATTGTCTGCCCAGCAGCGAAGAATTGAAGACCATCAATACTGGATGGAGCAAAGTTCTGTAGCCAAATAGCAAATATTGATTTTATGATCCTGGTAATGCGGATAGAAGAAGTCACAGCGGAAAAATATCGACAACTCACCAAAGCAGCAACCGGGGACTTTATGGTGTTAGGCAACAACTTGCAATTCTTGTTCCTGCCTTCTCCACAGTGAATGATTGTTTCCGCTTCTGAGAAATTCACTTTAATTCGAGGTCTCACAGCACGACCATCCTGCAAAAGAGAATTGATGCGGTAACTAAAGACAATTATATGGGTTATGTGAAGAATACGCAAAAGATACATACTGGTGAACTTCCTGGAGATGTCTTTCGTTTATCATCGCCAGAAATATGCCTTAATCTTGGACGAGAGGCACTCATCTCAGCAGAAGGAGGCTCTTTCACTAAAGGTTGGGCAACCATCACGAAATCATGTAGGCGCTCAAACTGCTGGTCTCAGAAGTCTATGTAACCCGGAGTCACATATGTAATTCGTTCAGCACAAGGGAACCAATAAGAACTTCCTTCAACATATGTATGATCCAAACAAGTATTAAGCTGATCCACTGATGGTTTTCTCCTCCGGAAAGTTGGAACACATTGATCCATACCCATATGATGGGCTTCTCTATCAATATTGTACTCCTCGACCGAAAAGCCTCCATATGTTGCTGATATCAGATGACCTGGAGTGCAACTCAACATAAAAGATCTCTCGCCATCATTCAAATCAGCACCAGATTTCAAATACTTGCTTTCTCCATCATTAAAAGTTATCAATTGGGAAACATGAGGAGGAATTAGCACCCAAGGACGGAAGTTGAACTCAGGCTCATCATCTAATACATCAATGAAGCGCGTATTGGACTGAATTTGCTTTGTAGACCAGCGCATAATCCTAGTATTATCTTTCTCATGGGAAATACGTCGAGAATCAGCAACACTCAACCCTTGCAAGATACTACGGGGAATAGGTGCATACTTCTCGAAACGTTCCCACATCAAGGCCTGAAGAAACATCGTATTGGCGTAGCATTCAATCTTCATAAAGTCGTTCGAAACACTGAAGTCTATAATCAGAGAGTCCAGGTTAGAGTACAAAGAACCCAAGAATAAGCTACCTATTGGAAGTTGTTCACCTTGAGACATCTTAATGGAAAAAGGGATTACAAATGGCTTTAGCAAAATTCCGACGTCTTCAAACACGTCCGTGGACAGCCATAAACACAAGAAAGCAGCAATGGATAACATATCGTCGGGTTCATTGAGGGGGACATCTCGTGGCCACTAGTGTGTCAACCAGTGGGCATAACAACCTTTGCCAGAAGCCTTGTTAATTTTCTCCATCTCAGCTATTAAGGTGTTAGAAATTGCTTTCTCCTCTGTCGAAAGTTCTCCAGGAAAATTACCTGTAACTGGGAGATGCAACAAAGCAACTACATATTCCAAGGTAATAGTGAACTCTCCCAAGCTGCATATAAAAGTGTGGGTTGGAATGCACCATCGGGCAAGAAAGGCCACAATAACTCGTGCATCATGAAAAATATACAAATCTCCAGATGTCTGAACAGCTCTGGTAACTTGTGCTCTATCCAGCATAGCTCTAACACGAGGAAAACCCAGCATGTGTCTTGCCCATCCGGAAAATTTCTCTAAAGGTCGTCGAGAGAGCTTGAATTCTATAATTGAATCCTGGAAGAGTCCTCGTTCAAGACAAAACCGAATAGCTGCTCGAGGAGTCACCAATTTCTTTTGAGTAACCGTCCTGGGGTTTATCAAAAGACGATATACTGGAGATCTGAGACGCTTTTCAGTTTACTGAATCTCAAAAAATGCATCATCTACATTCGGAACATTCTTGACTCCAGGTGTTTCATCTTCCTCTTCGCCAATGGAAGTCTCATCCATGCATGCCTCTTCTCCAGAGATATCATTGTATACACACATTTCATCTCTGGGAGCATCGTTAGCTTGGGAATCAAACATTCTTGCAAAGTAGCTGAAATGTGCACAAAGCATTTTACTTCAGTATATCATCATACAAGGTGCAAACTGCAGCAATGTGGTACTTATGGAAACGTCTACAAAATGGTAATTCTTAACTCTTACCTCTTTACAATTTCACTAACAATAGTGATTGTGCCGCAAGAGTTAACACTCCAAAACTAGTTCGTTTCTTGAAACCTACAATAACGAACGAAACTTTATTAATTTTCAAAACTGATTTTTCATAAAATCATAGACACAATTTTCATAGTATGAACATCCACAACTGAACTATGAAATTTATACCAAGACAGTATTTCGTCATAAATAAATTGTCGAAGTTTCGAGGGTTACTCAAAACCCTACAAAACAGTAATTAACGTGAATTACTCACGTAAATTTCCGAATTTTATCTAATATGAACAAACCCACGTGAACAAAATACATCATATCATTATAATATGTCACGGTTTCAAAAAAAAAAAAAAATCTATTTTTCCTTCGTATGAGCATTATTCTCTAAAACGAGGTTTATTTCGGTTTTGTGAAAGCTCACACCTTTTAAGATAAAGTTTTGGTTTCCATGAAAGCTCATAAACAAAATTTTATCACTGGACACAGGTCTATTTCCAAAGAAAAATCTCTCTCAAGTTAGGGATTATTGCTAGTTTCTTAAACTAACGATCGAACGAACATACGTTTAATAAAATAAGGATTTTTCTACAAAAATCACGCTAATATATACACGTGTATAGAATTTCAACATGAACAACTCATGAAATCAGCAAACAAAAAAAAAATTTACCTGGTCGGTGTCGGCCGGAATTTGGCCGGGCGGTGAACGGACGGCGCCGGCGGGTGAGAGCTCCGGCGATTTTTCCTGCTCCTCCTGATGCTCGGACGTGAAGGTGATGGAAGGATGAAGAAGATGGTCGTCGTGTGGGAAGAATAAAAAAAAGGAATTAATTCCTTTTATACCTAATTTTATTTCCAAAACCTAAAGGATTTTCTCTTTGGGCCCGACCCGTAAATCCTAGACCAACCAATATTCCACCGTCGAATCAGCGGTTCCATACCAATTTATGCTCACTGGATGATGCTCTATTATGCCACTAGGGTACTCAGTCGAAATCCAGTAATGTCTTATTTTATGACTAAATTTAATTACTTATTTTTGTTTGTACCTGGAAAATAACCATTCAATGCTGATTGAGGAACATGACTGTTCCTCACTAAGCAGGGGACTTAATGTAGATGGTGGATTTTCGACAAAGGGTAAAATTATAAAACTATACTCCGGATCCGGCAATCGGATGAGTATTGAGGCCCATGTCTCTCATTAAAGCATGAAAGCTCATGCCATAAATCTCTGAATGAGAAGGCTGTCTTTCAGTTCAGAGTATATGTAGATGTGTAGTCTCCCAGCTGCGGCCACGACACATCTCATGAATACTGAGCAATTTCAGTAATTACTCCGGATCCGGCAATCGGATGAGTATTGAGACTCATGTCTCTAAGCGTGAAAGCTCATGCCATAAAACCTCTGATCGAGAAAGTCTCTCAGAGAAGATGTAGATGTGTAGTCTCCCAGCTGAGACCACGGCACATCTCATATTGTATAGAATCGCAAGATTGGACAGCTCCTAGACAGCATGTCTGCTAGTATAGAGCAATAACGTTTTCAGGATGTAACCAGGTTTTCCCTGACTGTACAAGAGGAATATGACACTCCGTCAAGTTCATATTTCTCAACCTTCAGATAATTAATGCTCCTAGATAGGAAGCCCTGCTAGTATAGAGCCATCAATTAATTATCTCTAATCGCTTGAATATCCAGCAATATTCTACGACTCTTCGTTATATTTCGTCACTTCAATTCGTGGTTCTTCTCAGCAGAATTCCACGGGTTAGTGATAAATATTCAACGAAACAGACATCTGAGCATCGAATAAGCCCTGACTAAAATGGTGCAAGTGTACTTAGCAATAATGCACAGACCAGCATTTGAATGCGCAAACGAGCATTTCAAAATATGAATGAACTATGAACCTATGCAAAATAGGAAGAAAAAATAATAATAATAAAATATTAGCAAAGGCGCATGGGGACTGGGCTCATCAGCTGGCCGGTCATGCCGTGACCAGTCCCGCGCCCAATTTTATATTTTGTCATATTTTATTATTTTTCCCTGATCTCGTGAAAATTCTCTCGTTCGAGCAAATCTCCTTCGTTTCAAGGAAATTCTCTAATCTCAAGATTTTATCAAAGAAATAATAAAATTAGGGAAAGGTGTCGCGGGACCGAGCACCCGCCGGCCGGCCATGCCCTAGCCGTGGCCGGTCCCACACCTCACGTCCCCATTATTTTATTATTTCTCTCAAATTATGAAAATTCCCTGATTTCATGAATTTTCCTTAAAACCATGAAAATTCCCTAATTTTATGAATTTTCTCTAAAATCATGAAAAATATTATAAAATTAGGAAAACTCGTGGGACCGAGCTCTAGCCGGCCAGCCATGCCCTAGCCGGTCCCACATGCCTATTATTTTATTATTGTTTGTTGTTTTGTTTTCCTGATTCCATGAAAACTCCCTGATTTCAACAAAATACCTTGGTTTCAACAAATCTCTTTGATTTTATGAAAATTCCCTAAAATCATAAAAAAAAATTACATCAAATTGGGAAGAGTGCCCTGGGACCGTGCCCGTTGGCCGGCCGTCCATGCCTTGGCCATTGCCGGTCCCAAACTCCATAATTTCCTATTTTATTATTATTATTTTATCTCCCTCATCTCATGGAAGTTCCCAAATTTCATAAAACTCTCCAGTTTCATGGAATTTCCCTCAAATCAGAGAAAGTACATAAAATTACATAAAACTGGGAAAGTGTGGGACCATGCTTGTCAACCGGTCAGCCATGCCCTAGCCGTGGTCGGTCCCACACCTTGCAATTCCCTGTTTTATTTATCATTTTTCATCATCTCATGTATTTTTCCTAGTTTCAGCAAAACCCTGGATTCTGCATATTTTCTCAGAATGTTGCTCAAATAAGCATCGGAAAATACTGAAACTCTCGGGACTAAGACATGGAAACTATGGTGACACGAGCACATCCCCTTGACCGACCAAGGGTGGCTCTAAGGCCTGCAAACATCCGGTCCCACATGTTTCTATGATTTTAACCTAATTTGCTCAATTGCTCATATTAGGTTCAAACTTCTTCCAAACAATTAAGAGTTTGCTTGAACGACCATCCATTGGTCCGACGACCACCAAGAGCCGGTCTCATGACCTCCTGGTCGGTTCCTCATCTCTTCATGGATAAGTTTTGTTATTTGTCGCTCACACGAGCATTATTTCATTCGAGCATTTAATCATTCTTTCACCAACTGGTCCTCAAGAGACTTTGGTATTTTGTTCATTCGAGCATTTGGGCTTACATGGTGAACTTATCATCCCATGTAGTCCGTCCCTGCTTCACTTGATTTGCAATAAATCATCATTTCAGTAAAATTAGGGTTTTGAATTCAGAGCTCCACAGAAACATGATTCTGAGCAGATTCAAATACTCTGATAATTTTATGTTGATTCCATGATCAACATTTTTATTTATTTTGCTCGACCCAGCAGTCAGTATCTTAAATTAATATTTTATTTGGTCATGCTACCAACAATCCATCAAATGAGCAACATTCGCTCAAACCGGAAATATTTGCCCGAATCAGCAATATTTGCTCAGATTCAAGAATATTGGTTCAACTATCAATATTCAATAATTCAGCAACTCAGCTTGCTCGTAATCAACATAATAATACCTCATCTCAACAGACATATTTAATTCATGAGTTTCAGAATATTTGCAAATCATGTTCAACTCAGCAATACATGGACTCATCGTCCCATAAAGTCAGCAACTGACTTCACAAATCACGAGATTTCAATCGTGTCACATGGGGGATATTAACTAGGGTTTTGGTCTGGCGGTCTACGGCACGTGTGTTCACCCACGATGAGAATGTGAGCAAGTCGTGTAATCAGTTGGAAGAGTCAGCAAAGTAGTGGGTGGAAAATTAACCAAGTCTCCGCATGATGAGCAACTGGTTTTAACACGATTTCCCACTTCCCCACTCTCTGATTCCAGCAAACTGTCACACTTCATGGGATCATGGTATTTTCAACTCCGGCATTATAAAATGTCTCTGAATTTTGATTGAATGGATAAGATTCGAACACTTGAACATTCGTCTAAAAGAATTCTCGGCAAGTTCATACAGACAATCTTTCGTCTACACGAACTCATCGTCTGAGCATTCACTCTCAATTGAGCAAAATTCAATCATTCATCGCATTCTTACGCTGAATTCACAACACACCTACAATCTCAGACACCATTGATCTCACACATTTCTCAGCTTCCCTGCTACAGATCAACCCATCCTCTCTTGCGACCGAATTAACTCTGGAACGGCCATTGTTCTTGGTTTTGACCGGAGTCTTACAGATTGATCTCTCGAACTTAAAGCACTCCCTTCTTGCAGTTCATCTGTGTGAGGTTCAACATTTCGCTCGGTTCAAGGAGACACGGTCGACTCTTCAATTCTATAAAAACCAGCAAATCATTTTTCCCAATCTACAAGAGTCTAAGATAGCATTGATATTAGATGTTAAGACTAGATGGAACAACACATTCTTGATATTATAGTCTGCACTAGTGTTTGAAAGAGCTTTCACTAGGTTAGATAGGTATGATAGGGAATATCAAAAGTTGTTTTATTTCCCTAAATACAGTGAGAAAGATTTACCCAATGTTGATGATTTTGATATTGATGTTAATGTTGGTGAACAAGAAGAAGTTTTTAGTGAAGAAGAAGAAGAAGAAGAAGAAGAAGAAGAAGAAGAAGAAGAACTTGATGTGAAAGGCAAGAATAAGGCACAAAAGAAGAAGAAGAAGGCAATAGTGAAGAAACCTGCTCCATGTCAAGAGGACTGGATCTTTGCCAGAGGCCTTGTGAAATGTTTGAAGGTATTCTTTGATGCCACTGTTGCATTTTCAGCCTCAACTAAGGTAAAACAACACATACATTCTTATGGCAATTAGTTCTCATTTATGAACAACTAGTTGAGTTTAGAGATAATGTAGATGAAAATTATTTTATTGCAACTATAGCTGCCAAAATGTTTAAGAAGTATAACAAATATTGGGGTGATTATGCAAAGATAAACTCTACAACTTTTTTTTCCATGTTGTTGGATCCTAGAGAGAAAGAAAAAGGACTAGAATTTGCTCTTGAGTGTTTGTATAGGAAGAAGTCTTCAAAGGTTGAACTTGTTATGAGGAGTGTGTTATTGGATTTTAAGATTCTATTTGAAGAATATAAGGATGTGTATTCAGTTCATGGGGAGGAGTCAAGTACTTCTATGTATGGATAAGCCAAATCAATGTTAAGTAAACCAGGGGCAGGTCCAAGTCGTATGAAAGAGTTGATGTCAAGGAGTACGAGGCATAAGAGAAACCCAAATGATGATGTGGGCAAAACAGAGTTGGATAGATATTTCATAGACAAGTTTGAAGAAGATGAAGGAGAAGATGGTGATGATGAGGAGTTTGACTTATTGGGTTAGTGGAAGACCAACGGTAACAAGTATAAGATACTTGCACATATGGCTAAGGACATACTAGCCATTCATGTGTCTTTTGTTGCCTTTGAATCTGCTTTTAGCACAAGAAATCGAGTTTTAAGTCCTTGTAGAAGCTCTTTATCTACAAGGACAGTTGAGGTATTGCTTTGCACACAAAGCTGGCTAAAGAAGCCAATACAACTTGATCTTCTATGTGACTACATACCAGATGACGATGTCGAAGTTGAAGAAGGTAACATATACATATTTTATTCATTCCAATCTTTTTCCTTGTTACTTTTTTTTAGTAATAGACTAGTAGTTACTAACTGGCTAACTGCTATTACTTGTTTTTGCAGCGGTACTTGGTCCTATCAACAATAATGCCACCACCACCAGTGCTGCTGCCATGGAATAAATTTTCAAGACTTTGTATTTGCGACCAGTGGTCCAGTGCTACTTGTTACTTTTTTACCACTACTGTCCAGTGCTACTTGTTACTTTTGTCACCAGTAAGACTATTGTTTAATTGTATGTGAGTGACTGTGTCTGTCAGTCTTTTGCTACTTGTTACTTTTTCAGTTTTTCAAGACTTGGTATTTGGCACTTTTCTTTGCTAGTATTATTGCTACTTGTTAGTTGTTATGTATTGTTCTTTGAGATATTTCTTAATATATTGTTGCTCAGTAAAACAGGGTCTTAACAGAAAAAAATTTGTCTGGAAAAATTAAGGACCGAGACTAGTACCGGAACCGTCCCTGGTACCGTACTGGTCCCGAATGGTACCGGAACCGAGGTACAAGGTACAATTACCGGTCCAAAAAAATAAGAACCGAGGCTAGGGAGGTACAGGTACTCGGCCTCGGCAAGAACCGAGCCGAACCGTACCGTGTGCACCCTTAGAGGGATATATCAATCAGAGTCATCCTGACCCTGTATTACCTCTTTTACTATGTTTCTCTTTGCCAAATTCCAATATGAAGAACTCTCATAATGCTGACAAACCAAAACCTTCCCTCCACCCCGTTTTTTTCACCACCAATGAGGTTTTTAAGCTGTAACTGCATTGAATAAAAGAACACGCATATAGATAAAAATTAAGCCGGGAATAAAAAAATATGACTAAACATCATAATCTTACACATCAAGTAAACCCTATAATTTGTTTCAAATCATTTTACCTTTTAGGAATTCCGGCAAATTCAATCCAACCATACTGATTCTTAACTTTTCTAGTTAAACCCCAATATTTTGTAACACATAAACAATATCATAAATCCTCCATGCTTACGCCTGAAAATCACAAATCAGATTAACCCCACAATTACAAATTAAACAAATTCCACAGAAATTTTAAAGGGGGGGGAAAAATTAAACAATGATAATTAAACAAATGATCCTCTACCATGTTTGTTCTCAACTTATACTTTGAACCTCAATCATTTTCATGCAAACTGGGTCAAGATGAAAAACATTAATCAAAGGTAATTGAGAGTACTTAATATTCTTACTGGGTGAGTGGGTCGTGTTAGAGCACTTCTCGGCCGAACTCGCATGCGTTGCTATCTCAAGCATGTTTGTCAATGTTAGTGATCAAAACTATAAGTCTTGATTTCTAGCCTATTTATAGATGTCTCAGACTAGGACATAGATTGTGTAGTTGAGATTAGACTTCATGGCGTTCATCATTTGAAGACGAAGAATTACTAAGGGGAGATTTTGGAACTTCATCGACAAAAGGTATGTGGAGACTGAAACTCATCTATCACTTGGAAAGTCTATTTCTACTCTATCTCCTATATTGAGACATAAGTCGTATTACGATATAGTTTTCTATATACACATTTGAGATTTCAAGCTGAGTTTATCTCGCTTACATATTTCTCGAAATATGTGTTAGCAAGCTTTCACTTCTACCAAGTTCATCTTATATCATGTGAAAATTGCCGAGTAACATCTTACTTGGTTTGTGTACAATCATTTGGTGTAGTATTGGAATGTTTCGTTATGATTATTTCAATATCTTGAAAATTGCTTTGATGCTAATAGTGTGTGAAAACGGTTATTGTCATCCTCTAAGAAAGTTTCAATGATTGAAATAAAGAGCTTAGAATCATGTAACCATGTTTGGATATAAACACAGTGTGTTATCACATTTGTGTGTAAGTCCAAAACCGGGAACCTGAAGTATGCGTACCCGTACTGGCGGTTGTTGGATATCTGGGCAACTTGAACGGTACCAAAGACCAATGTTCAAGTGTCAATCAATGTAAATCAACAACCAAAGGTTAGATATTCTAATTGATTGATCTTAACGCACAACTTGTGATATTTCAATTATATACAAAATATAATGCGGAAAAGAAATAACATAGACACCAGAATTTTGTTAATGAGGAAAACCACAAATACAGAAAAACCACGGGACCTAGTCCAGTTTGAACACCACACTATATTAAGCCGCTACAGACTCTAACCTACTACCAATTAACTTCAGACTGGACTGTAGTTGAACCCTAATCAATCTCACACTGATTCAAGGTACAGTTGTGTTCCTTACGTCTGTGATCCCAGCAGGATACTACGCACTTGATTCCCTTAGTTGATCTCACCCACAACCAAGAGTTGCTAAGACCCAAAGTCGAAGACTTGATAAACAAATCTGTCTCACACAGAAAAGTCTATAGATTGAATAAATCTGTCTCCCACAGAAAATACCCAAGAATTTTTGTTCCGTCTTTTGATAAATCAAGGTGAACAAGAACCAATTGATAAACCGGACTTATATTCCCGAAGAACAACCTAGTATTATCAATCACCTCACAATAATCATAATCGACTAGCAAAACAAGATATTGTGGAATCACAAACGATGAGACAAAGATGTTTGTGATTACTTTGATCTTGCCTATTGGAGAAATTAATCTCGAGTCAATTATTTCAATTGTACTCAATACGATAGAATCGGGCAAGATCAGAACACGCAACTACAAAGAAAATAGTTGGGTCTGGCTTCACAATCCCAATGAAGTCTTTCAAGTCGTTAACCTACAGGGTCTCGATAGAAATCTAAGGTTAAAGGAGAATCGACTCTAGTTTATGCAACTAGTAACACACATGAGGTGTGGGGATTAATTTTCCCAGTTGCTAGAGTTTTCCTTTATATAGTTTTCAAATCAGGGTTTGCAATCCAAGTTACCTTGGTAACAAAGCATTCAATATTCACCGTTAGATGAAAAACATGATTCAACCAAGCTAATATCTTTCAACTGTTAGATCGAACTTAGCTTGTTACACACAAATGAAATGTACCCTCATTTAGGTTTATGTAACCGTACCCAAACGTGTACACCATGTTGGTTCACAAATAGTTAACTGAGGTTAGCCATATGATTACTCTCATATCAATCTTATTCATCTTAACCATAACTAGTTCAAATGACTCAAATGAAACTAGTTAAAGAGTTGTTCAATTGCTATATTCTTATAGAATTATACAAGAACACAATTGAAGCAAAATCGGTTTGATTCACTCGAATCAATCGGTTTGCAAAGATTGCATTCCTTATTATATAAATGTTTATGTTCATGTTCATAACCGATTTTAGAACTTTAACCTTCAAGTATGCAAATGGGTGCACATACTTGAAATACCCGGACTAAGATTGGGTTTCGCCAGTACGCAAACGGGTACGCGAACTTTCAATCCCAGCAGAAATTCTCGGACATGAAGCTGTACGCCAGTACGCAAACGGGTACGCATACTTAGGTTCCCGGATTTCTCAAACCAACAGGTACGCAAACGGGTGCGCATACTATGGTTCCCGAACATGGATTACATATGTACAAGAGTGCACAACATGACATTTACAATAATGGTTAAGTGTTCTAAACTCTTATTTCAATCATTGAAACTTTCTTAGAGGATGACAATAGTCGTTTTCACATACTATTAGGATCAAAGCAATTTTCAAGTTATTGAAATAATCATAACGAAACATTCCATGACAACAACAAATGATCGTATCACACAAACCATGTAAGATGTTACTCGGAAATTTTCAAATGATATAAGATGAACTTGGTTGAAGCGAAGCTTGCCAACACATATTTCGAGAAATATGTAAGCGAGATAAACTCAACTCGAAATCTCAAATGTGTATATAGAAAACTATATCGTAATACGACTTATGTCTCAATATAGGAGATAGAGTATAAATAGACTTTCCAAGTAATAGATGAGTTTCAGTCTCCACATACCTTTTGTCGATGAAGTTCCACAAGCTTCCCTTAGTAGTTCTTCGTCTTCAAATGATGAACGCCACTAAGCTCAACTACACAATCTATGTCCTAGTCCGAGACATCTATAAATAGGCTAGATCAAGACTTATAATTTTGATCACTAACATTGACAAACATGCTTGAGATAGAAACGCATGCGAGTTCGACCGAGCAGTGCTCTAACACCTCTCAGATTGCCAAACGAATTGTTGTGTGTGGTTGTTAGACCCCCGTATTTTCAGGTCGATCACTGGTTGTCCAAGTAAATCTTTTGCGCCTTCTCGGGGAATTCGTCATGGGGGCCCTCTATCCCCGTATTTGCTTTTGTTTGTAATGGAGGCATTATCAATACTCATTCAACATCATATTAGTGAAGGTCAGCTTAAAGGTATCAAAATCCATAAATTGGCCATATGTTTTTCTCAGATGATTGTTTACTATTCCTTCAATCAAATTCAGCTCATATGCAACATCTCTAGAGTATTCTTCACTCTTTTGGACAAGCTTCTAGTCAAGTAATTAATATGCATAAATCAATTATATTTTTCAGCAAACATAACTCTCCGTCTCATAAGAATGCTATTACAAATATTTTATAAAAATTGAAAATTGCTTTGAAGCTAATAATTTGTGAGAGACAGCTATTCTCGTTTTCTAAAAATGTTTGATTAAAACGGGAGTTTAGAATAATTAATCATTGATTGGATATTGCACAGTATGCGTACTGTTGCAAGTGTATTCCAAGCCCGGGAATTTAGTATGCATACCCGTATGCGTACTGAATCAACAGTTGAAGTCCGGGAACTTTACTATGCATACCCGTATGCGTACTGATTTCAACTGAGTTGGTCATGAAAGACAGTATGCGTACACGTTTGCATACTGGCGAACAAGACCAAGTCCAGGAACTTAGGTATGTGTACCCGTTTGCATACTTGAGTAGGTTAAGTTCTAAAATCAGTTAAGTATGTTTACATACTTATGAACAAATACATTTATATAATAAGGAATGCAATCTTTGCAAACCGTGACTATAATGTTCATGAACTGATTCGAGTGAATCAAAACCGATTTTTCTTCAATTGTGTCTTGTATACTGATCGCTTGTCAGCCGACACAAATATAAATTACACTTTCTTACTACTCAAAATATAAATATAGCAAGGGCAAGAAAGGATCGTTCCCACAGAGAGGTCTTGGTTGTCAATATGTTTCGGTATCTTATAAGTAACACGGGGGATTTTCTGATTGTGTAAATAAAAATAAACAAAAAGCAAAACAATAAAAAGTAAACACGCAAATCAAGGATGTGAAATATTGGATAAATGTTTCATCTTCAATTGTAAACAAGTTTATGAATATATGAATAGAATTCGTATTTAATCTCGCTATCATCAAAAGCCATAGAATACCTTATTGCAAGAATACTCCGGAAATTTCCTAATTCATCACACACACATTAGAGCTGCATATGTGAATTCTACCTAAAGAATAACCTAACGCCTTGCGCTAATTAAGTTCAATTCCTAGGAGCATTAAGTTTCAGAAATAGGCTAATCAATGCAATTGAAATACGTTGCGCAAACAATTCGAACAAAGGTCAATTTCTACATATGACTACGAGGATGTATCACTACAAACCATAATCATATCATGCTACTCGTATTCAAGGTTATCGCTCGATGAAAACCCTAAAATAGCTATAGATATGGATGTGAGTTCAATCAATTCTAGACTTAACTAAACAAACATTCAATCATATTGCAATACATCAATCATGCAATTATTATAACCCGTAGAAATCAAACGATAATATTGAGAGAAAACTAATTCATAAAAATCATAACTTGGTTGCAAAATCCAACTACATCTTCAACCAATAAAAATAACTTAACTACTTGTGTTTTTGGAAATCATCATAGAAAGCAAAGAAGAAAACTATCATGTGAAACCCTAGACAACAAGTAGAAGCCTCCCTAATGGAGATATTAGGTTTAGAGAAAGACTTTTCTATTTATATGTTTCTTCAATTTCCCTAAAGGATACTCCTTCCAATATTAGGTCTTCTCAAAACCCATCTCCAAGTGGTCCACCAAGCCCATGTGTGAGAAAAAAAAACCATGTAGAATTCTGCCCAAAAACTGTCGCCGGGAAACTGGGATTATGGCCGGAAATCGGCCGGAAAGTGTCTCAGGTGACCGGCAAAGTCCGCCCGGTCACCGGTCAAACGGGTCAAATCGGTCGGTCAACTCAGTAAAGTCACTGAGTCAACCCGGGTCAAGCACCGAGTCATCACAGCAGCATCAGCTGAGTCTAGTCAGAGTCAGTTGTCTGGCTCAACTGAGTTACCTAGTTGCCAGGCAAGAGCCATTTTGCACAGGCATAAACTATCTTGCATGAGCCTTAGCCTCATCCAGCCATCTTGAGTTTACATCTTCCCTGAACATTATATCCATCCATTCAAACAAGCTCAGTCCACACACATATGCCCAGTTCATATCAGCTTTGATCGTACCCAAGCCATTGCACCACCATTTGTAGCTCACACCAAATAGGAACTGAACCTGTATTCTTAACATCCCAGCATCACTGCTACTCCATTCCTGCAATCTAACTGCCATTCATGTTCCCTGAATAGAATCTCCATCAAGCAACATACCCTTATTGAATTGCAGTCTCAGTATCACATTCCACCGATGCCTTGCCGCAACAGCCAACAACCTCTTTTCATGCTCAGTTCCCTGTAGCTGTAAATACTGAATTTGACACAAACATTTCTGCTTGGCCACTGCAACTCAAAACCAATGGCACAACTAGGTTCCTCACTGATTTCTCGCCTCAAACTCTTCCTGTATCTTCTTGTGACTTGTATTAGAAGTCCCATCGTTGTCTCAACTTCAAAATATACCTTGATCCACTAAACACAATACTTGAGAGCATAGTTAGATGCGGCTCTTGCCTGAACTTCCAACACTTCTCATAATGAGACCAAATCACCAGACCCATATGGCTAGGTGCTGGCAAAGCTGGTCCAGCTAATTGTTGGCACTGAATTATACAAAACTGGTGGCATTCTTGCTGCCTGAACTTGGTCACTAGACAAACCCCGAGCCCAATTCCGTGTCTCAATCTGCTCCAGATCCATCTTGACACCATTTGTGACTTCATAGCATCTGTAACATCAATCTTGTTCTTGCCATCACCTCCAACTGCAGTTCTCTCAGCATCAATTCACACCTGCAATCATCTTAGTCTCCATAAGCTAATTCACCTCACCAGTTGCTCAATTCTTGCAGTTTAACCTGCAACATCAAGGCCATTCCAGCAAACCAGTGCGACCACCAATAATTAACCCATACTTTGCTTTACAACAGCATCCACTTCCAACTTTTTCTATCTGCACCTGAGCCCTGCTCAACTCTGCCATTATAAAATGCATCTACAACTGCCTTTCTTCACTTTTAACCACCTGCAATTATTCTTCTGCTGCTAAATCAAGCAAACCCAACACTCCATGTGAACTGCAACAATATCCAACTGTAGCTTCCTGACTCTACCCCTCAAGCAACTCAACTCCATTTCATGCATACCACCACCTTCAGATCCTTCTCACATGTCTTCAATTCCACCACTTCTATCTCTGCAGCCTTGCTATTTCAATTCAGCACATCATCATAGCAGCACAAACCTTGCCTGCAATTCACTCAATTCACCACCATATCCTGGAACTCCAGCTTAGGCCACAACCACTGGCACTCGTATTTTCTCAAGTTGCATTCACTAGATTTCAGCTTTCCCTGCAATCTCAGATTCAGCATCAAACCAGGCCATCTCTATCAATCACCTTGTGCTCAATTCACCGTCAGAGTTCCATCACTTGAACCACTATGAGCTGCGAGCATCAGCAACACCAATAACTCCAGCTGCACTATCAATTCCACCTCCAATTGCAACCCTGTACACAACCATTGCATCCATTCTGCAACCAGCAGATTCAAAGCACCTGCACTACAAAACCCATTTGCAGTCCCTTGCTCTCATAATCACCAGCTTCATAACCAGTCCAGACATCCGCTTAGCTTCAACTCCACAAAATCAACAACCACAGTACCATTATCTCAGCCTTGTATTGAAATTCTCATCTCTTGATTGAATCAACCAAACCCTTGAGCTCTTACTATGAATACTGGAGTTTAAATCTCAATTCCAGAATACCCACTCCTTAATACTTGATATACAGATGTCGTCTCTATCTGTTGCTTTAATTACCACAGAAACATCATCTTCTTCCTGAGTTCAACCTAAAACCCTTGAATATCCTCTGACCTTCAATTTCAGCTCCATTCTTGAATGAATCACCACTTGAACTCCAACCCATCTTCTTAACTCAATAGAAACTCATTCCTCAAACTCTAATTCTCCATTAATCCACTGAAATCGACAACACAACCAAATCTCAGATTCACTCTTATCCAGAATAATTTCAGCCTCCTTTTCTTCTCTGTTCATCAGCAGACTCTTGAATCGAGCTTCATCTTGGATGAGCAGCAGCCACATCTCCTCCATCACTCAAATCCTTTATCTGTATCGATCTCTCATTCTCTCGGAATAATGGTGCCGCCATGACCTCTCTGAGTTCGGGAAAAAATGATTGAGAAATCATTCTCTCAATTCCAGGTGTTGGTAGTATCCAAAACCTCTATAAGCACCCCAAGAATGGATACGGGCCACCCAACAATTGCCCCTTATCTTTGGCTCGACTCCCTTTAGCACGTGCCCTGTGAAATGCCACTTTTGTCAATTTTTTTGACGATTTCTCCTCAGTTCGCTCCAAATGACTCCATTACACCTAAAAGCTCAAAACAAACGTAATAATACATAATTCGCCAGAAAACATAACAAAGAAAGCATCAATTATAGATATAATCAAGGTGTTTAATACACCTATCATATACTTATATGAGAATATAAAAAATTAAACAACTCTATAACTAGTTTCATTTGAGCCAACTAAGTGTACACGTTTAGGTACGGTTGCCCATATCTAAATAAAGGTACATTTCATTTGTGTGTAACAAGCTAAGAACATCTAACGGTTGAAAGATATTAGCTTGAATCTAATCAGTTTTTCATCTAACGGTGAATATTGAATGCTTTGTTACCAAGGTAACATTGATTGCAAACCCTGATTTGAAGACTATATAAGGGAGAACTCTAGCAACTGGGAAACCTAATCCTCACACCTCCCGTGTGATACTAGTTGCGACTAGAGTCGATTCTCCTTTAACCTAGGTTTTTCTAAAACCATTATAGGTTAACGACTTCAAGACTTCTTTGGGATTCTGAAGCCAGACCCAACTATTTTCTCTGTAGTTACATGTTTAGATCTTACTTTTTTATATCGTATTGAGTACTATCTTATCTAAGATTTGCTCGAGATTCAATCTCTGATAGGTAAGATAAAAAGTAGTCACAAACATCCTCGTCTCATCGTTTGTGATTCCACTATATCTTGTTCCGCTACCATACGGTTAAGATTATTGTGAGGTGATTGATATTACTAGGCTGTTCTTCGGGAATATAAGTCAGGTGTATCAATTGGTTCCTGTTCACCTTGATTTATCAAAAGACTGAACAAAAAAACTCGTAGGTATTTTTGTGGGAGACATATTTATCTATTCAATAGACTTTTCTGTAAGAGACATATTTGTTTATCAAGTCTTCGACTTTGGGTCGTAGCAACTCTTAGTTGTGGGTGAGATTAGCTAAGGTAATCAAGTGCGTAGAGTCCTGCTGAGATTCAGAGGCGTAAGGAACGCGACTGTACCTTGATCACTGTGAGATTGGTTAGGGCTCAACTACATTCCAGTCCGAAGTTAACATGTAGTAGGCTAGAGTCTGTAGCGGCTTAATATAGTGTGGTGTTGAAATATGGACTAGGTCCCGGGGTTTTTCTGCATTTGCGGTTTCTTCGTTAACAAAACTTCTGGTGCTTGTGTTATTTCTTTTTCGTATTATATTCGTTTATATAATTGAAATATCACAGGTTGTGCGTAGTTCAATCAATTAGATAATCCAACCTTTGGTTGTTGATATAAATTGATTGACACTTAAACATTGGTCTTTGGTATCGTTCAAGTTGTTTCTCATAATAATTAGGCTCGCGGATTTTATCTGTTTGATTTGATGATTACATTGAGAAACAGAGATACAACTCTAGGATATATTTCCATTGATTGAGTCTGAATGTCTAGTTGATTCTCTTGGAATTATATTGAGTTAGTCCATACAGATTGCTAAAACGAAATATTGGGTGTGGTTGTTAGACCCCCGCATTTTCAATTGGTATTAGAGTAGGCAAACATGTTTAAGACCTTATAAGTCTGTGTTTGTAGCAATCTGACTCTATGGACAGAACCATTATCTCAATAAATGTACCACCAGATCCAAGGATTCCATAATTCTCTTCCGTGACTGATTTAATAAAATCTTTAGAAAAACTTCTATCTATACCTCCTCCAGGTTTAAAGTCCCTTGAAGTGTCTTCAGGGATTGAAAAGAAACTTGAAAGATTATCTCTTGATGTTGAGTTATTCCTCCAGAAAGAACAAGAAACTCATGATAAGCTAAATCAAGTTATGATGAATAATATTCATGTTAAGGTTGATCTTGATTTACTAATCAGTGAGAGCAATGTTCCTCCTCTGGGTAATTCAATTGGTTGTAACAAACTAAATGAATTACAAGAGGAGTTTAAATCTCAGTCTTCAGACTGTTTCATCTCAAAGCATGATTCAATTCATTGGTCAATTCCTGATACACCTTCTCAAGATAATGGCATTGCATTCTTTTGTAAAAAATCAGTATGTCTTCCTTCTTCAAAAGAGTTTCCCTATGCAGTACTAAGTATTATCACAATTTCTCATGTGTTCTTTGAAAGTTCTTTGAAAAACTTGCAAAAAAAAGTCTTATGGGTGTCTTTCAATACTGTAAGATGCAAGAGCAGATGGAAAGAAACTCTCTCCTGGTGTCATGTTGTGCAAGACTGTTTTTCTCTTGTGCTCACAGATAATTTCTCATTAGAAATTTTTTAAGTCTTGCTCCAAATTTCTCATCCATATTTTGTTTAATCAAAATATGTTGTATTATAAAACAAACGAGCCCTTGCCTGCACACGTACGGTTTACGTACTCTGAACTATTAGAGCATAGCTCGGTTGAACCTACTAAGCGTTGGTATGTCAAGTTTGATTGTCATATTTTAGTGAATCAAAACTCATCTAAGAGTCGATTGATTATATACTAGAGACAACTTCGTATAGGTTAGACTAGAAAGTCTAGGATTATGAGACATACAAGTATTACTCGAAGACCTGAAGAATGTGAAGAAGTAACTAGCTACAACGAAGATATCATCATTCCTCTTGAGGTTAGTAATATTGACTTGAACTGTTTCATTCCTAACGTATCTTTCAAGTCGTGCTATATTGAAAACATAACTGCGAAGCTGTGAATGATTATACTCTAGTAGTGAGACATGATCACATGATCATAGTGTTAAGGATTTTTAATACGAAGTATAACGCTTATCTTTTGAACTTCGTATATATGATATCGACATAATCGTATGAATGCTATTGTGATTATGTGTATGGGTAAAGGTGAAGATTTCATCCTAGGAAACAATGTTTACATTTCTTTAAAGGAAGTACATTCATGAACTTGTTTTATGAATCGAAAGGGAAATCGCTAGGCTTATTGGTATTGTTATTCATTGCATATGTTTGGATTACCAATATGTGTGAGTTAGTAGAACCGGTCATAACTTTCTATGTATCTTGGTATAACTAATCATAGTGCCTGACTTATGATTTGGTATGACTGGTTTTTATTAATTAGTGTAACCGATCCTAAGTAATCACCTGAGATGGTATGATCGATATTTGTAATTGGTGTGACCGATCATAGTAATTGGTGTGACCGATCACAAAAGAATTATGTAATCTATCCTTGTAATTGGTGTAACCGGTTCTAGAAATTGGTGTAACCGATCCTAGTGACTTGTGTAACCGATCACAAGCAATACCATGAGTATATGGTAACCGGTCCTGGTAAATGACGTAAGCGGTCCTGGTAACTTTTTTGTTCGATCACAAGTAATCCATATTAAGGTAGAACCGATCCTTGTGATTGGTAGGACCGATTGAACCCATGATTGTGATTTGATACTTGATCAGTCACATAGTTGTCTTATAATACAAATGAACCAATTCTAAACTTGTTTGGAAGTGTGGTATAATCGATTCCAAGATTGTAAATATGAAAGAGGATTTACAAAGAAAAGATGTCAACATACTTTGAACACGAACAATAATTCTTATATTTTATTGTTCAAAGATATTCCTTAATTACTCAAGGAGATGCTGGTCCGAAATAAATTAAGAATTTTTTAATTAAGGTTGTTAGTTTTATATGCTTTAATTACCAGCAATTAAATGCATATATCTAGAGAATAAAAATTAGTAATGTGCATTTACTAATTGGAGATTTTCTATTGAGAGATTTCGGAAAATATTGGACAGAGCATTTCCAGGAATTACGAAAACTGATTTGGGCATTTATTGCATATCTTGAGAATATTCGGTTTTGGAAATTCCTTGGTGTCCAAACATCCTTGGTCTATAAATACCTAAGTTTGCATTTCTAGCAAACTATCCTAAGAGCCATGCAAACTTCATCTTTCTTGTTGTTTTTGGTGGAGCCGTCTATCCGGAGAGGAAAGTACCCTAATTAGGCGAAATCTCTTACGACCGCTCGTTTAAAGACTTCTATGGGATCAAGAAGCTCTACGAGTACCGTTGGTGGGAAACTAGATAATTGCATTTTATTTGTTTTCGATTAATTTAATTGATTAACGGTTGTTGAACTTCAATTGCAGCTAGTTTTTTTTATTCCTGAGAATCTTCTCTTATGATATAAGATTCACTCAAACTAAATCGAAGTGTCAATGGGATCTTTAGAAATGTTTGTAGATCTAAAGACATCTTGTGATAATCCATTGTTAACAGACTCCGTTCTGTGCGTGATTGATCACAAGAGATTCAAGTGGTGTTGTGCAGGTTTAATTGAAGATTAAAGAAGATTTGAAGACGAAGAAGATTTTTGATTGGTTTCTCATATCTTTGTGTAGCACAAACCTTGATCGACTAGGATCCAACTAGAATCGGATTTATTCGATTGATTAGTTGCGTGAGATCCGTATCACTTTATAGTTTCTTGTTGGATTCTATATTGATTGATTGCAAATCTAAACTCTGCTACTTTGGTAGTTGTTGGATAGATTGATCTAACCAAGCAAAGGAGTTTATTAGTTTAAACGTCAGAGCCTTTGCATATGACTTGAGATATCTTCATCGGTAAGAATCAAGAGAGTTGTTACAAAATAGATTTGTTGTTCCTTTACTGTTTGGAATACGATCCAAAGGAATTTTTCCAGTGCGTGCACTTATTGAATGTCGGAAGCGCAGGGATACTGAAGAAACTAAGTGAAGTAGGTTTAGTTGCTTGGTCTCAACTATATGAAGTTTTTTATAGCGGCTTAATTATGAGAGTATTCAATTTTGGACTTGGTCGCGGGGTTTTTCTGCATTTGCGGTTTCCTCGTTAACAAAATCTTGTTGTGTCTTTTACTTTTCTATTTCCGCAATTATAATTAAAAGTAAAATACACAAACATTAACTCCGTATTACTTGATAGTGATCCTATAGAGTTTGGTTAAGTCTGAACCTATTATCAAGTAATCACACTTTGATTATTGTATTGTCTCGATCTGGTATCCATAGACAATCACACAAAGTGTGAATACCGATTTTTATTGTCTCGACTTTTTCCATAGAAAATCACTTTCGGTAAGAGGACTTATAGGTGGATAATTTAAAGATTGTGGTGTATTTGGGTACCCTCGTCTTTTCATAAACCATTAAGTGTTTGAACCGTATTCCAGAATGTGTTTAAGCTGGTTCATGTACCACCGTTTGACATAGAAAAAGAGGAAGAACTCGCTTCATTCTCTTCACCTCTTCTTCCCAACAGTTCGAGTACGAGAGAGAAAAACCCAAGAGTTCTCAAACTATTAATCACCAAGACCTCAATTCTCAATCTTTTTGAGTGTTCTTGGTACCGTTGGAATCATAACAAAAATCTACTTCACGGTTTTTTCTTTGATTCTTCTCTATTTCCAGTTCCAGAGGTTCACTATTATCAACAATTCGTGTACCCGGATATAACCTGGAAGGATGGGAAGATTGATGTTCATGATGTTGCGCTGTTTCTAAAAGTTGCTGGAAAACTACTGGTGGAAAATTTGATTCCCAGCACTATTGAACGACTGTTGTGGACCAGATCTCTTGCTGAATTGGTCTATTAAATTGTTGAAGGGAGGGACATTGATTTCTGTGGCCTTATTATTCATCAGATGATAAGTGTATGACAAACTTCAAATAAGACTCCTGGCTTTCCTTGTCTTATCTCAAGGGTTTGCAGTCATTATGGCATTTTTTTTTTCTGTTGGAACCAGTCTTGGAGGACCAAAAGTCTTGACCATGAAAAGCATCGAAAAGATGTGCAGAATTCTAGTTAGAACTCCGGCCAGAACTCCAGCTCCTCCTAATCCTGAGATCATCCGTCTACAACAAGAAGTTGAATGCTTAGGAGAGCAGCTGGATTATGCCAAAGTTGCTTATCCAGAGCTGATTGAGAAGTTCGATGAAATTGCTAGGGACTATTATGATATGATTGGTTAAACACTGTTTAATTGTTTTGTCTCTGCTTATGGTATTTTTCTGTTGAACTTCTTATGATGAACTTATTAAAACTATAATTTTTAATGGTTGTAATAACTTTAATGGTATTTTAGCCTTGAATGATTTTATCCTTCAATTAAATTGCTAAATGTGTTAAATCCATGAGAAGTTTAGCCGAAAATATGTCAAAAGTTAAGTATATTATGTTATTATGCAAATATTGATGGAAAATAGAATGAACTTTTGATGTCATAGATTATGTCTATGGTATCATTATGCAAATATTGATGAAAAATAGAATGAATATTTGAATATTCAGCAGTATTGATCTTTCCCTGATCCACTTCTATGTGAAAGTATTGTACGACTTCATAAGTTTTCTTATGTTGAGCATTTCTGATTAAATTAATCATTGAGGTTCATTTGTGGTTAATTTAATTGAGTTTTCTGGATACAAATTCATGTCTCATGTGATTTGTTAATGTCCAAAAAAAAATCCTTATTTTCTTGTAAAAGTAAGGTCGCTCTTGTTGTTCTCTCGGGAATGACATTTTATGGGGGAGAGTTCTTAATTGAACTTGTGCTTAATTGCCAAATATTTGTGGGGAGTGCGGCTGTGGAATATTGTAGGAGTTATCTTGTATCTTTATAAACTCCTTGGTGAATACACTAAGTTTCGACTATGTGAAATCATCGAAACAAAGTTGATATGTTCCTTTTTAGTCATGAATTATCTCTATGAGAATTCCATTATGATCCCGCTAGTTTCGTACCTTTGCCAATTTACATTGACATAAAGGGGGAGAATTATTGTGTAGTTCACACTACAAATACATATGGTTTACGGATCATTATGTAAGGGGGAGTGGTTTTCATTGTGAGATGAAGTATTGACTAAGGGGGAGTGATACATATCACCATAATATTATTGTCAACGTTGTGATACAATTGAACTTTGATGCATGTTGTGTAATAATATTATGACACTGTATAACAATAATTGAGAACAACTGTTTTCTTATTGTTATGGATACGGATCTTCAACAACTATGATACTAAGTTGAACACGTTCAGAATCACTGCAGCACTTGGAAGTGACGAAGATTTCGGAGTAATGTTGAAGAACCAAGGAAATCAAGCATTTGGATGAGAAGCTACAAAGTTTGTCTATTTTGTAATCCATATGTATTGATAGTTTTGTCACTAAAATTGACAAAGGGGGAGATTGTTAGAGCACTGCTCGGTCGAACTCGCAAGCGTTGCTATCTCAAGCTTGTTTGTCAAGTTTAGTTGTCAAAACTATAAGTCTTGATTTCTAGTCTACTTATAGCTATATCTCATATTAGGATAAAATATGTAATTGAGCTTTAGACTTCACGGCGTTCATCGATTGAAGATGAAGAACTACTAAGGGGAGCTTGTGGAACTTCATCAACAAAAGGTATGTAGAGACTTGAACTCATTTATCACTCAGAAGTTTATTTCTATTCTATCTCCTATTGAGACAAAAGTCGTATAGCTATATAGACTTTACATTATACACATTTGATATTTCGAGTTGAGTTTAACTCGCTTACATATTTCTCGAAATATGTGTTGGTAAGCTTTCGCTTTAACCAAGTTCATCTTATATTCTCGACGAAAGTCAAAAGATGATCATGTGAAAATCGCCTGGTAACATCTTATATAATTTGTGTGAGACAGTCATTTGATGTAGACTCGGAATATTTCGTATTGATCATTTGATCACTTGAAAATTGCTTTGAAGCTAAAAGTTTGTGTGAGACAGCTATTCTCGTATTCTAAGAATGTTTCAATGATTAAAATGGGAGTTTAAAACAATTAACCATTGATTAGATATTGCACAGTATGACCGTTGCAAGTGTATTCCAAGTCCAGGAATTTAGTATACATACCCGTATGCGTACTGATTTAACAGTTGAAGTCCGGGAACTATAATATGCATACCCGTATGCAGAGTGATTTCAACTGAGTGAATTTGATGTCATCCCTAAAATATACCATACTCACCCGTATGCAGAGTGATTTCATATAGGACAAAATTTTCATAATCGTTGTTCGATCACACAAATAGTTTCCATGCCATCTTTGGTACCATATCGTATAAATCATGATTTCTTAATGTTATTAGAATTGATTGTGAAAAAGCGGGGGTCTAACAACCACACCCAATATTTCGCTTAGCAATCTGTATGGACAAATTCCAATATACTTTCTAGACAATCAACTAGACAGTCAGACTCAATCTAGATAAAAAGTATATCAAAGAGTTTATATCTCAATCTCTCGATTTGATCTTTACTCAAGCAAATAGAAATTTGCGAGTCTTTATCAAAGAGAGATAACTTGGATGGTACCAAAGACCAATATCCAAGTGTCAATCAATTTAAATCAACAACCCAAAAAGGTCGGATATTCTGATTGATTGAACAACGCACAACCTGATTTCAATTATATAAACAAATATAATGCGGAATAGAAATAACACAGACACCAGAATTTTGTTAACGAGGAAACCGGAAATACAGAAAAACCCCGGGACCTAGTCCAGATTGAACACACAATGTATTAAGCCGCTACAGACTCTAGCCTACTCCAAATTAACTTCGGTCTGGACTGTAGTTGAACCCCAATCAATCTCACACCGATCCAAGGTACAGTTATGCTCCTACGCCTCTGATCCCAGCAGGATACTACGTACTTGATTCCCTTAGCTGATCTCACCCACAACTAAGAGTTGCTACGACCCAAAGTCGAAGACTTTAATAAACAAATATGTATCACATAGAAAAGTCTACAGAATAGATAAATCAGTCTCCCACGAATAAACCTATGAGTTTTGTTCCGTCTTTTGATAAATCAAGGTGAACAGGAACCAATCAATAACCCGGACTTATATTCCTGAAGAACACCCTAGTATTATTGATCACCTCACAATAATCTTAATCGACGCAGTGAAAAAAGATATTGCGGAATCACAAACGATGAGACAAAGTGTTTGTGATTTATTTTCTATATTGCCTATCGGAGATATAAATCTCAAGCCAATTATTTCAATTGTACTTGTACGATAGAAATAGCAAGATCATATCACACAACTACAAGAAAAGTAGTATCGGTCTGGCTTCACAATCCCAATGAAGTCTTTACGTCGTTAACCTGGTTTTAGAAGAAGAAAACCAAAGGTTAAAGGAGAATCAACTCTAGCTTAGCAAACTAGTATCACACGTAAAGTGTGGGGATTAGGTTTCCCAGTTGCTAGAGTTCTCCCTTATATAGTCTTTCAAATCAGGGTTTGCAATCAATGTTAGTTTAGTAACAAAGCATTCAATATTCACTGTTAGATGAAAACCTGATTAGATTCAAGCTAATATTTCTCAACCGTTGGATCGAAAACTTAGCTTGTTACACACAAACGAAATGTTCAATTTTGGGTTTATGAACCGTACCCAAACATTAACATTTGTTGGTTCAACAATAGTTAACCAAATGGTTAGCTATATGATCACTCTCATATCAACCATATTCTTCTTCACCATAACTAGTTCAAATGACTCAAATGAACTAGTTAGAGAGTTGTTCAATTGCTTAGATCTTATGTAACTACACAAGACACAATCGAAGCAAAAACGGTTTGATTCACTCGAATCGGTTCATGAACTTTATAGCCACGGTTTGCAAAAGCATTCCTTAGTTTATATAAACATTAGTTCAAGAACAACCAATTTTAGATATAACCTACTCAAGTTCGTGGAATGGGTTCGCGGACTTAAGCTCATGGAAGGAGTATACAAACTCCAGCAGAAATTCTCGGGTGAGAACTTCCGCTAGTTCGCGGATTGAGTGCACGGACTTGGCTTGCGCCACTTCCATTTCTCTTGATCAGCAAAGTTCGCAAACTTTGGTTCAAGGAATAAGGACTTAAACATATATGTGTTTCCACAACAATGCTTATATCCTACCAATGGTTATGTAATCTAAACTCTCATTTCAATCATTGAAACATTCTCAGAGAACGTTATATAGCCGTTATTCACAGACCATTTTTCGTCAGAGCAATTTCTAAAGTGATTGAAACATATCATGACTTTCGTCACTAGGTAAAGATGAATTCGGTTAAAGCGAAAGCTTACTAACACATATTTCGAGAAATAGATAGGCGAGCTAAACTCGGCTCAAAATAGCAAATGTGTATAATGAAAGTCTATACGTCTAAACGACTTTTGTCTCAAGAGTAGGAGATAGAGTAAATAGACTTTTGAGTGACAGATAAGTTCAAGTATCCACATACCTTTTAGTCGATGAAGTTCCACCGGTTCCTCGAGTAGTCCTTCGTCTTGTATGATGATTGCCATGGAGTTCTTGAGCTCAACTAAACTTTCTATCCTAGTCCGAGACCTTTAGTTAGATAGGCTAGTAATCAAGACTTATAGTTTTGATCACTAACATTGACAAACATGCTTGAGATAGCAACGCATGCGAGTTCGACCGAGCAATGCTCTAACAATCTCCCCCTTTGTCAATTTTAGTGGCAAAACTATTAATACATATGGAATACAAAAAATAAATAAATTAACTTTTGTAGCTCCTATTCCACATGTCTAATCTTCAACATTACTCGAAATCTTCGTCACTTCCAAGTACTCCAATGATCCCAAAGGTTGTAAGTTTAGCATCATCGTTATTGAAACTCCGTAGCTATAACAATAAGAAAACAAGAGTTCTCAATTATTGTTATACATTGTCATAGTATCATTACACAGCGTCAAAGTCCAATTGTATCACAACTTCAACAACAATACTATGGTGATACGTATCACTCCCCCTTAGTCAATACTCCATCTCACATGGAAACCACTCCCCCTTACATAATGATCCGAAAACCATATGTATTTGTAGTGTGAACTACATATTAATTCTCCCCCTTTTTGTCAATAAAATTGGCAAAGGTACAAGAACGGGATCCTAATGAAATTTCCGAAAGAGACATTTCATGACCAAAACAAAGAAACACACATCATATTATTTAGATGCAATCATAAAGCCGAAGCTAAATGCATTCATCAAGGAGTTTAAAGATACAAGATAACCCCTATAATATTTGGTGTGGTTTTAACAAGTTGTAGAAAGTGGTAGTAAAAGTGATTCGATTCTTGAACTTGTGAAGGATTTTTTAGACTTAAATTCAAAACTAAAACAGAAAACTCACTAAAAATTATAGCAAACACTGACAAAGATGATATCAATATTAAAAGAACACTGAGGCTAAGATTCCACTATTTTCCAATTTCAAAGTGATTTAATCCAATATTTATATTCATGCAATTTTCTCGTTCAATTTGATTCTAAACTATTGCAACAAGTAGATTCTCAAAATAACAAGTGTAAATCCGAAGCATAGAACATCAAAAACCTAGGTCCAAGTATGCTCTATCAAAAGAAATAACAATTGCTTAACAAAAATCATTCAAACAATTATCGATCAAGGCAAAATAATCATAAAAATAATTGCAATAAATAGATAAATAAAAATATACCACTTCTTTTTGGAAAAATAGCTTCCTCTATCGCCTCGGCAATGGGGTTTAGCTCCTCATATTAACCACTTGCTCAAAATACATGTTTGTTGCTACAAAGTTGATTAAAAAGAAGAGAAGGTATAAAACAGCGTGTTTGTAACAGAATCACTGTTACAAAGAACTCTAACACAGAACTGTTGCGAACTGAAAGTAATTGTTACAGAAATTGTGACAAATGGTATTGAGTTTGAAAGAAAAGGCCACGGATTCTATGACCTTCTTCTTCTGTTGTTTTCTGGTTGTTCTTCTTCCTCGCCTGTATGTTCTCTGCAACTTGGTGTTTTTGCTCTGCAATGCTCCTTAACCTCCCCAAAGTGAACGTAGCTCCTCCATGATTCTCAGCAACTCTATATATAGCCAACAGGTTCCAAAAACTCGATCGAATTCCTTGTTTATCTCCCTTTTTCTTCAACAGAAAGTTACGGGATTTCTTTCCCTGCCAAGCCTCTCTACACGTCTATGTATGTTCAAACCTTCCAAAACTCGATAGACAAGAATCCTAGAGGAATATATCTCCTTTCTTATGCACGTAACTCCCAAAAATACAACCAAAAAGTCCCGCAATATCTTCCTTTCCTATTTTATCAAACCCGAGAATTTATCCCTGTTTTGTCGAGAAAGCTTCTTTTGTTTACGAATACAAATCCCTTACCAACCCCGGTTTGATGAAGCATGCTAATCACCGTGCGATCCCATGAAAATAACCGAGTAAATCTTTCCCAAATGTCTTCCAAGTGAATACGCAAATAAAACTCTTTCCTCCCCTGATTTACGTAAACCCAATGATACAGCCCAATTCGATCGAGTCTAATGGACCTAACAACCCTGTTTAGTCCAAACAGGGCCTAAGCAAACGAAATTCGTGATTGAATCTCGCTAACCCACTTCCAAAATTCGATCAAACTTTTACGCAGGTGAAAGCTATATTTCCCGCCAAATTCCAAAATTCAAAAGGTAAAGGATGACCTCCCCTTATCCAAACCCGGGGTGCGAATAGTAAGTGGTCGCCCCTTAGTAATTGGGGTGCCTCTTATCCAAATGAGGGGTCCGAATAGTAAGTTTCTCCCACGAGCACAAAAACCAATTTTCGAGCCAATTTCGCCGCAAAAGCTTATTTCTCTAAAAACACCTACAAAGACATAAAAGCCAAAATAAGTACAAAATGAGCACTAACAAAATAGATAAATGAGATCAAAATAGACACATAAATGCGTCTATCAATATTCCACAGCCGCACTCCCCACAAAGATATGGCAATTAAGCGCAAGTTCAAAAAGAACTCTCCCCATAATATGTCATTCCCGAAAGAACAACAAGAGCGACCTTAATTTCGAAAGAAAAGAAGGATTTCTTTGGACATAACAAATCACATACAAGTATGAATTTGAATCCAAAATACTCAATTAAATTAAACACAAGAAGTTCATGATTAATTTAATCGATAATGCTCAACACAAGTGAACTTATGGAGACTCAAAAATACTCAATTAGATTAATCACAAGGGAACCCATAATTAATCTAATTGAAATACACAACCAAACTAATCACAAAAGTAATCAATTTAATTGGTCATACTCGTCATAAGAAAATCTATGGAACAATGACTAAGTTAATCATGAAAATAATCAACCCAGTCAAAAACGCTCAAACATAAGAAGACTTATGGAGTTTAACTAAATAACCAAACAAGATGATTAATTTAGTTCAAAAATGCTCGACATAAAGTACCTTACAGAACAACAACAAAGCTAATCATAAAATAATCAACTTGGTTGTTTAGTGCTCAACATAAGACACATTACGGAGCCTCACAGTAATACATAAAATATGAATCAGGGAAGATCAACTACTGCGGAATACACAAGGATTCATTCTATTTTATCTCTATTTGCACAAAGACAAACAATAGACATAATCCTTGCAAACAAATGATTTTAACCTATCTTGCGTCAATAATTGACAATATAGGCTTAACTTTTGTATTTGTCAAATGTCCATTCATTCCTTATCAACATATGAATATCGACTTATGAAAGACTTTAATTTTGACAAGATATGGGACAATCATAGTTCACGGACGCAAACACACATATCCCATAACAATTGCAATATATAAAACCATAAAGATTAATACTGCAAAAATCATCTTCCAAACAAATTTAGAGTTTAAACCAATAAATCTAAAAACATGAAGAGGAAAACGTTGGACATAGCTATGTGTAATCACAATAATTGCTATTCCAAACTCTAGTAATCCTTCTCAAAAACAAGAATAAATTCTCATAAGAAGTTTCCTAGGCATCAAGACAAACTCGTAATGCACATATAAGATGATTTGTCCTTAGAGGGTAGAGTCAATCATTTTCGCCCGGATTTATACCAAAAATAGATACCAAAGGCGTATAAAAATATTTTCTTAACAAAGAAGATCATACAAAGTCATTAACGACCATGCACCATAGTTCACATAAAATGATTGTGAACATTCAAGAATTCCATAGTAATGCGTACTACTGCCCATTCTTGAACTCCCTTCTTTGTGATTCACCAACAACATTCTTGTAAAAGCTACAAATTAGCTTAGAAGAGTAGACTCCAAGAATCCAAGTGCCCAATTCCAAAAGAAGTGGAACAAGTGACGAAATGGAGCAAAACACTCAAAAACAAGAGACATGACAAATACCAATCTTAACTCATCCAAATTCAAGGTTTCTCATCTCCATTTTGAAGAGAATTCTAAGAGAAAGAGAATGCAAAAAGAATGAGGTCATTCCGAGTTCGGACGAAGAAATTACGGCCAAAACAAGTTTACCGAATATCGACGTCTACATGCAAGTATGCATACGGGTTTGCAAACGAATTTTCATGACTTGGAGCAGTTTGCAAACTGGGTCTGCGAACTTAAACCCATGGATTTTGATTTTAAATGATGGTATGCATACTTGGTATGTGTACCATGAAGTCCAAACATCCCGAACTACTATTTTCAAACCTAAACACAAATGAACCTTAAACACATATCAAGTTAGATAGAAATGAACAATAAGCAAGGTAAATGGATCATTATAAGTACTTTAAGCAAACAAAAACACAAATCTTGCTCAGGTTTATAGACATACCTTTTTAGAAGAATCTAGTCGAATTCTACAGCCTTACCGAACATAATCTGTGTGCCCCAATTCTCGTGCTTCCCTCACCGTATACATAGCAGGGCATTCCTTGGTGAGGATGCACTTACAACACAATCAAGTTGTGTTGGGGTGAACAATGTCTTGCTCACCACAAGTGACCTTTGGATTATCATGAAATAGATCGCTTTTAGAACCTTTCACATCCAATTCCATTTTTCCAAAAAACTTGTTAAGTTACAACATCATGGATACTACCTTCTCCATAGTCATGGAATTTTCTGGAAGACCATTCCTTTTCACACTCAAAGCATCATTGGATTTCTTTGGTACCCACTTCTGAGTGCGTTTAGGAACAACCATAACCTTGTTCCCATTACTCTCTTCTAGAATTCTCGGAAGAGAATTGGATTGACTATTCTTTTGCAAGTTGGTCTTTCTCTAATTGGGAACATCGGATCTTGTCTTTGTCTTTACGAAGTTATCCTTTTGATAACCATTACGATTGTGAAAAGGATTCGTATGACATTTATAGGCAAAACTAGGATTATCACAGCACTGATTCCTTTGCCGAAAGGTTGGACTGTTACAACCTGTAACGTTAATGGGATTAGTATTAACATATGATCTTGTCTTCACAACTTCTTGTGATTCCAAAACAAGAACATCATGAAGTTTCTCATTCCTTATACGGAAACGACATCTCCTTTCCAGGTGACCTTTATTTCCGTAATAGTGGCAAACATAAGGAATGCTCTTACCTCGATCCATGTGTGCTGACTTTGGAGGTTGATAAACTTTGGTCTTTTGGACCTTAACTGCAGGTGAAGGTATTTCACTTGCCATCGTGGAAACCTTTTGTTGAGAAGAATCACTAGCCTTGACAAATTTTACCTCCTTGCTAATACTTGGAGCATCTATTCCTTTATAGCCCAATCCTCATGTATCACGATGATTTTTACTTGCTCCTAGCATAGTGGTTAATTTGCTTGAACTAGTATTGAACTTTTTCAAGTCATCTTCCAACATCTTGATTTTATCAAGAGCAGCAGTTAAATCAGCCTCAAGACGTTTTTATCGAGCGAGAAAATCCCTTTCTCTGTCATCAAAACTGATTTGTTGAGAGTTAAACCTTGCTTCAAATTCTGCAAGTTTCTCTACCATCGAAAAGTAATTTTGATCAATATTATCACATTCAAGTGACTTTATACGTAGGTTTTCCTAGAATCCTTAAGGATCGATTCGTTAGAACGATTCGAAACATAAACACCAGCGTAACATCTTCTCAATTTCTTGTTTTCTCGATGCATGTGAGTCGAAGAGGAGTGACATGAGAAGTTGTCATCTTCTTCTTTTCCAACGAATTCAAAACCTTCACATACTCTGAGACTTCCTCATCAACATCTCTATCAATATCTGAATCACCTTCATCAGAAAGTCCATCCAACTGTTCTTCTAGGCGTGTTTTCTAGACTTCAACAGTTTTTACATTAAGAGAATGTTTAGATATTGACTTAGATGTGACAGTTCTCTCAGGTGAATCCAAGCTTTGAAAATCATCTGGCAATTTATGAAAATGTACGTTATTATACATAGACTCGTCCATAATCAGATCGCTACAAACACAGACTTATAAGGTCTTTAATGTGTTTGCCTGCTCTGATACCAATTGAAAAAGCGGGGGTCTAACAACCACACCCAATATTTCGCTTAGAAATCTGTATGGACAAATTCCAATATACTTTCTAGATAATCAACTAGACAGTCAGACTCAATCTAGATAAAAAGTATATCAAAGAGTTTATATCTCAATCTCTCGATTTGATCTTTACTCAAGCAAATAGAAATCTTCGAGTCTTTATCAAAGAGAGATAACTTGGATGGTACCAAAGACCAATATCCAAGTGTCAATAAATTTAAATCATAAACCCAAAAATATCGGATATTCTAATTAATTGAACAATGCACAACCTGTGATATTCCAATTATATAAACAAATATAATGTGGAATAGAAATAACACAGACACCAGAATTTTGTTAACGAGGAAACCGCAAATGCAGAAAAACCCCGGGACCTAGTCCAGATTGAACACACACTGTATTAAGCCGCTACAGACTCTATCCTACTCCAAATTAACTTCGGTCTGGACTGTAGTTGAACCCCAATCAATCTCACACTTATCCAAGGTACAGTTATGCTCCTACGACTCTGATCCCATCAAGATGCTACGTACTTGATTCCTTTAGCTGATATCACCCACAACTAAGAGTTGGTACGACCCAAAGTCGAAGACTTTAATAAAAAATCTGTATCACACATAAAAGTCTACAGAATAGATAAATCCGTCTCCCACGAATAAACCTATGAGTTTTGTTCCGTATTTTGATAAATCAAGGTGAACAGGAACCAACCAATAACCCGGACTTATATTCCCGAAGAACATCCTAGTATTATTAATCACCTCACAATAATCTTAATCGACGCAGCGAAAAAAGATATTGCGGAATCACAAACGATGAGACGGAGTGTTTGTGATTTCTTTTCTATCTTGCCTATCGGAGATATAAATATCAAGCCAATTATTTCAATTGTACTCATACGATAGAAACAACAAGATCATATCACACAACTACAAGAAAAGTAGTATCGGTCTGGCTTCACAATCCCAATGAAGTCTTTAAGTTGTTAACCTGGTTTTAGAAGAAGAAAGTCAAAGGTTAAAGGAGAATCGACTCTAGCTTAGCAAACTAGTATCACACGTAAAATGTGGGGATTAGGTTTCCCAGTTGCTAGAGTTCTCCCTTATATGGTCTTTCAAATCGTGGTTTGCAATCAATGTTAGCTTAGTAACAAAGCATTCAATATTCACCGTTAGATGAAAACCTGATTAGATTCAAGCTAATATTTCTCAACCGTTGGATCGAAAACTTAGCTTGTTACACACAAACGAAATGTTCAATTTTGGGTTTATGAGCCGTACCCAAACATTAACATTTGTTGGTTCAATAATAGTCAACCAAATGGTTAGCCATATGATCACTCTCATATCAACCATATTCTTCTTCACCATAACTAGTTAAAATGACTCAAAATGAACTAGTTAGAGAGTTTTTCAATTGCTTAGATCTTATGTAACTACACAAGACACAATCGAAGCAAAAACGGTTTGATTCACTCGAATCGGTTCATGAACTTTATAGCCACGGTTTGCAAAAGCATTCCTTAGTTTATATAAACATTAGTTCAAGAACAACCGGTTTTAGATATAACCTACTCAAGTTCGCGGAATGGGTTCGCGGACTTAAGCTCATGGAAGGAGTATAGAAACTCCAGCAGAAATTCTCGGGTGAGAACTTCCGCCAGTTCGCGGACTTGGCTTGCGCCACTTCCATTTCTCTTGATCAACAAATTTCACAAACTTTGGTTCAAGGAATAAGGACTTACACATATATGTGTTTCCACAACAATGCTTATATCCTACAAATGGTTATGTAATCTAAACCCTCATTTCAATCATTGAAACATTCTCAGAGAACGTTATATAGCCGTTATTCACAGACCATTTTTCATCAGAGCAATTTCCAAAGTGATTGAAACATATCATGACTTTCGTCACTAGGTAAAGATGAATTCGGTTAAAGCGAAAGCTTACCAACACATATTTCGAGAAATAGATAGGCGAGTTAAACTTGGCTCAAAATAGCAAATGTGTATAATGAAAGTCTATACGTCTAAACGACTTTTGTCTCAAGAGTAGGAGATAGAGTAAATAGACTTTTGAGTGACAGATAAGTTCAAGTCTCCACATACCTTTTAGTCGATGAAGTTCCACCGGTTCCTCGAGTAGTCCTTCGTCTTGTATGATGATTGCCATGGAGTTCTTGAGCTCAACTACACTTTCTATCCTAGTCCGATACCTTTAGCTACATAGGCTAGAAATTAAGACTTATAGTTTTGATCACTAACATTGACAAACATGCTTGAGATAGCAACGCATGCGAGTTCGACGGAGCAATGCTCTAACAAATTGCAAAACAAATGAGAATATTACATGGAAATAAATATAATGAAACAAATTAATTGATGACCTTTTGTTCAATCTAAACCTCATACATGATGATTGTGATTGAAAATTAGAATTACAACCAACAACCTACAGGGGGTGGGCATCAGTGGTGGTGGCAGTGGCGGAGTCAGAAATTGACATTGAGAGGGTTGTTCTTTTTAAAAGAAACATATAAACTTTGGTGGACTAAACCCTAAATATAGATGGGCAAAACACTATTTGTAGGATAAAGTTAAATATTTTTATGTAGTTATTAGAATTTTAAGGGGGGACAAGAGCCAAGTTAGTCAATCCTTGGCTCTGCCACTGGGTGGTGATGGAGAAAAAAAAATGGTACCATAAAGTTTTGTGGTGGCGGCGGGTATTGGTGAGCAATACCATACTACGTTACTTTTGTAACGCCACAAAACGTGTAACATTATAACGTATAAAGCGTGGTTTATCGTTTTAATGTTAAAATAAACTCGGTTAAAGCACATAACATTAAGAAAAAAAAATACAAGAATCAATTATCATATTATTTAATAACTGCCGAAGAACGACACGAATTAAAATGAAAACATATGAAATTACTTATTATTGAGTTATGCCGTTACGGCACGGGTTATATTCTAGTACATTTATATAATAAGGAATGCAATCTTTGCAAACCGTGGCTATAATGTTCATGAACTGATTCGAGTGAATAAAAACCGATTTTGATTCAATTGTGTCTTGTATACTTCTTTGAGAATATAAACAATTGAACAACTATATAACTAATTTCATTTGAGTCATTTGAACTAGTTGTGATTAAGATGAACAAGGTTGATATGAAAGTGTTCATATGGCTAACTTCGGTTAATTATTGTTGAGCCAACTAAGTGTACACGTTTAGGTACGGTTACCCATATCTAAATAAATGTACATTTCATTTGTGTGTAACAAGCTAAGGCAATCTAATGGTTGGAAGATATTAGCTTGAATCTAATCCGGTTTTCATCTAACGATGAATATTGAATGCTTTGTTACCAAGGTAACATTGATTGAAAAACCTGGTTTGAAGACTATATAAGGGAGAACTCTAGCATCTGGGAAACCTAATCCACACACCTCATGTGTGATACTAGTTGCGACTAGAATCGATTCTCCTTTAACCTAGGTTTTTCTAAAACCATTATAGGTTAACGACTTAAAGACTTCATTGGGATTCTGAAGCCAGACCCAACTATTTTCTCTATAGTTGCGTGTTCTGATCTTACTTTGTTCTATCGTATTGAGTATTATATTCTCTAAGATTTGCTCGAGATTCAATCTCCGATAGGTAAGATAAAAATTAGTCACAAACATCTTCGTCTCATCGTTTGTGATTCCACAATATCTTGTTCCGCTACCATACGGTTAAGATTATTATGAGGTGATTGATATTACTAGGCTGTTCTTCAGGGATATAAGTCCGGTGTATCAATTGGTTCATGTTCACCTTGATTTATCAAAAGACAGAACAAAAAAATTCGTAGGTATTTTTGTGGGAGACAGATTTATCTATTCAATAGACTTTTCTGTATGAGACAGATTTGTTTATCAAGTCTTCGACTTTGGGTCGTAGCAATTCTTAGTTGTGGGTGAGATCAGCTAAAGGAATCAAGTGCGTAGAGTCCTGCTGGGATTCAGAGGCATAAGGAACGCGACTGTACCTTGATCAGTGTGAGATTGTTTAGGTCTCAAATACATTCCAGTTCGAAGTTAACTTGTAGTAGGCTAGACTCTGTAGCGGCTTAATACAGTGTGGTGTTCAAATCTGGACTAGGTCCCGGGTTTTTTCTGCATTTTCGGTTTCCTCGTTAACAAAACTTTTGGTGTCTGTATTATTTGTTTTCCAGATTATATTTGTTTATATAATTGAAATATCACAGGTTGTGCATAGTTCAATCAATTAGATAATCCAACCTTTGGTTGTTGATATAAATTGACTGACACTTGAACATTGGTCTTTGGTACCGTTCAAGTTGTTTCTCATAATAATCAAGCTCATGGATTCTATCTGTTTGATTTGCTGATTACATTGAGAAACAGAGATACAACTCTTGGATATATTTTCATTGATTGAGTCTGACTGTCTAGTTGATTCTCTTGGAATTATATTGGAGTTAGTCCATACATTACAGATTGCCAAAACGAAATATTGGGTGTGGTTGTTAGACCCCCGCTTTTTCGGAAACCAAATAGACTTATCTGTTAGAGGCAAATTGGTATCAAAAGTCTTCACTTAAGTTGAAGCAACTCTTAGGCTATAAAGTATGTCAGCTAAGAGAATCCATTGCATAAAGTCTTGCGAGGTCGAAGAGATGTGTAACTGAATCACTTGTAGGGTGTATTCGGTCTCAACTACATTCCAAGCCGAAGTCTGATAGTAAGATAGTGTATGTAGCGGATTAATATAGTTTGGTGTTCAAACTTGGACGAGGTCCCGGGGGTTTTCTGCTATTGGGGTTTTCTCGTTAACAAAACTTCTGGTGTGTTGTGTTTTTCCTTTTCCGCATTGTATTGTTTATCTTTATAATCGGATTTATGCAAGTTCTACATATTCACAATTAGTAGATACATTCATCGAATTGTGATCCATTTTTTCCACCAACCTTCGATGATACATATTACTTATGGTGGAAAACTGTTATGCGTTCCTTCTTACAATTTCGTGACTTTAAGACATGGGTTCTTGTTGTAAGTGGTTCACAATTAGTAGATACATACATCCATTTTTTTCTTAGTAAATACATCCATCTAATTGTGATCGATTACGAGACTTGTTTCTTGTAGAATTCGTATCTCGAAAGATAAATAACAAGTTTCCCTAATATTCTTGTGGAATTTATAGCTGGGCAATTAAAAAATAGAGTTTCATTTCGAAAGGCAATGAAAAAAGCTGGATTATTTGTATACGACTAGTTTGATGTTGAATATTGATGTTTGAGGTCGTCCAAGTACTCCTATTAACAATCAGGTTCACGAACTCTTGTCGAGATACATACTCATTGACAAGAGGTTAGAGATATAAAATTTATATACATATTGTCAAGGATCGCTCAGTTGGTCGACTTGCAATTGTATTAGGTTTTGTCTATACAGGTTGTTGAACGAAGAATTTGGTGTTGTCCTTGGTACCACTGCGTTTTCAATTGGTATCAAAGCAGGCAAATACTGTTAAACCAAATAAGTCTGTGTTTGAAGTGATATTTATTATGGACAAGAGTGTAATCTCGATTAATGTACCTATTAGAGCACTTCTCGGTCGAACTCGCAAGCGTTGCTATCTCAAGCTTGTTTTTCAAGTTTAGTTGCCAAAACTATAAGTTTTGATTTCTAGTCTACTTATAGCTAAGTCTCGGATTTTGATAGAAAGTGTAGTTGAGTTTTAGACTTCACGGCGTTCATCGATTGAAGACGAAGAACTACTAAGGGGAGCTTGTGGAACTATCTTCATCAACAAAAGATATGTGGAGACTTGAACTCATCTATCACTCAGAAGTCTATTTCTATTCTATCTCCTATTGAGAGAAAAGTCGTATAGCTATATAGACTTTACATCATACACATTTGATATTTCGAGTTGAGTTTAACTCGCTTACATATTTCTCGAAATATGTGTTGGTAAGTGTTGATGGTGGATTTTAGTTTAGGGTTAAAATTTTAAAACCAAATTTATGCGTTAATATCCTGCAAAGGATAAAGCCACTGATAAGTGATGAATACTTCTTCACTTTACTAATTCACCTAGAATGGAGCATGTGGCAACAATCCCAGTATTCTGCGAATTAAATACACAAAATTCATCTAGGTTGGAGCATGTGGCAACAATCCCATATAACCTGTGAATTTATAGTATTATTAATTAATGCATGACTAGCCTTGTATTTCCTGTGATGTTCCACGGAACTCTCATTATTAGTGTGGCATGACGACTGAGTGTTGCTCTCAGTAAAGTAACACGAATCTCCAAGTATTAATAGTGAGGCATGCACGAAATACCCGTACAGGCTACATCTCACGGTGTGTTATACTAGCCCGATTGAGCATACATCCCTCGGTGTGTTATACTAGCCCGATTGAGCATACATCTCTCGGTGTGTTATACTAGCCCGATTGAGCATATTTGAATCTGGACTGTCCATATCAGTCTCAGAAACAATCACGACCACGCAAGTTGGCCGCATGATTTAACCAGCCTAGATGATCCCCAGTAGGAGCAGGCTACCACCTTAATGACCACCAGCGGGCCCGTTTATGCCTTGGTCGGTCGAATACATACCATGCCTCCCAAATAACCACCGAACACCAGCCTAAAGTAGGATGGTTGGATTGGTGTGGAGCAGCTTGGAAAAGCTTGTGCGCACAAGACCGCCAACGACAGTCTCAAAACCAGCCACGGTCGTCCAACTTCACCGGCATGATTGGACGGCGTGGATTATCCCATGACCGGTCGTACAAGCTTGTCCTGCACACCGGCGGACCCCCTCTCTACCTGCCTAGTCGACCATCTCCTGACCTAGCCATAGAGCAACGTGCGTTTGCCCAAAGTATGGCCGGCGTAATGCTTAAAGGGTCGCAGGAAATTCCACTAAGGTCTCAAATTGATGACGACCATCCAACTTCACCAGCATGTTTGGATGGATTAGATCAGGCCTAGGACCGTCAGTCAGGTATCACCATGTTCACCACCGACCCAATGCGGGCCCCACATGGTCGGCCTCCCCAAAGGAGGAGCATAGCCTGCCAAACCGTTAGGCTGAAGTCGTGTACACACGACCGATCCAAAACCCTAATTAGGCTTTGCGGCATATTACATATGTCGCTAATCGATCACGAGCGTCCATCTTCGCAAGCATAGATGGAGGGTGTAGATGTAGATTCAAAGGGTCCCGAGCATGTCAACACGATCACCGTGGGCCCATCCACATGCCTGACTGATTGACCAAGGCCAGCCATGGCTGGACGTCTCGAAACGCGCGCCCGAAGTAGGCATGACGTGCGGTCTTCAACTCCTTTGCGGCATGGGATTTCTGTCGCAAATCAACCTCAGCCGCTCCTCTTTGCCGGACAAATTGAGTGGTTTAGATCACACTTTCATGGGACAGTGAGGTACGGACGTGTACACCGGCAAGCTGTCTACACGCATGCCCGGTCGGTCCTGTCAAAAACGTCTCCCATGCTTGGATTCGACCAAGCTGAAGAGTGATGCTTGCGCACCTCTTCAAAACCCTAAAACTTCATCAACGGTCGCAAATGAGCGTCACAGATCATCTCGTCCGTCCAACTCTACCAGCTTGGTTAAGAAGCCCCGGTTAGGAGTTAAGCGACCAATGAGGCATCCCCATGATCACCGTCCGCCACTCTTCCACATAGAGTGATCGGTCAAAGTATGGCTCGCCCATGCAGCCTCCAAACGATCACTCGAAGATGGTTGGACATGATGCTGTTTTAAGACGCTTGATCGTGACTTACTCCGTTAAGCCTTAAAACATCGATGTTTCATACATGTTGAATATATTCAATGCATTACATGCATAGAATACACGCGATATTTCATAAATATCGGTTTCCCAAATAACTTAGTTATTTAAACCTAGCACCGTATGCTACCTTCTGTGGGTCCCACGATCCACACAATCGAGACATCAACATGTCACAAACTGGGAGATACTTATTGGGGTATTGGTCTGGCGGTTTACAGCGTGCAGTGCACAACGCGCCATCACAAGAACGTGTCAGGAAGACATGGACGGTTAGTGATGATGGGAGAAGTGGGCAAGACTAATCATGTGACACTAACACACGACTCCACTAATACATCACTCCACTTCCTCCACTTCCTACGAGAGACGAGGTTTGTGCTTTATGACTTGTATAAATAGGTTCTCCTCCCTATTTCCACAAGACACACAAAGACAAGACAGAAAACCAAGTGTTGATATAATCTTATCCCAACACCAGAACTGATAGCTTACATTCTGCAGGCCAGTTCAGCTTTCTGATACAAGTCGTACACATCCAACACCTTCTTCGCTTCCCTCCCTAATATCAACCCCATCTCCTTCACTTTGTGACCGAAGCAAGTCTGGAACGGTCATTTCTTGGTTTAGGCCAGAGTTGTACATATTGATTTCTCGAATCACAAGCACTCCCGTGCAGTGCATTTGTTTAGGGTTTAAATTTATTTCTCATCCACACACCCAAATTACCAAAACCGGCAGAAATAGTTTTCACCCATAAACAGTAAGCTTTCGCTTTAACCAAGTTCATCTAATATTCTTGACGAAAGTCAAAAGATGATCATGTGAAAATCGTCTGGTAACATTGTGGATGGGGAAAAACGATTTGCTGGTTTTTAGGGAAGTGAAGAGTCGAGCGTGCGGACGAAAATCCTCTACCGAGCAAACTGCTGAACCTCACACAAATGCACTGCAAATGGAGTGCTTAGATTCAAGAGATCAATCTGTAAGACTCCGGCCTAAACCAAGTCAATGGCCGTTCCAGATTCAATTCGGTCACAAAGAGGGAGATGGGTTGATCTGTAGGAGGTAAGCTGAGAATTGTGTGGGATCAATGGTGATCAAGGATTGCGGATGTGTTGAAGGTTTCTGCAAAATTGATGAACTGCTGAATGTTGTGTTCTGTGAATAAGTTTCAATCGAGTTGTTTTGTAGACGAATGTTTTCGTGTAAAAAACGAATGAATGTCTTTTGTCCTCGATTTTGGACTTATTTATATTGCCAGAATGATGAACACATTGATCACTGTAAGTGTGACGGTTTCTTGAGTGAAAGAGTGGGAAAGTGGGATAGCATGGTGAATCCAGTTCCAGGTCGTGCGGAGACTTGGTTAACCGTCCACCCACTACATTGCTAACTCCTTCAACCGTTTGCACGACTTACTCACATTTCTAATCGTGGATAAATCCACGTTCCGTAGGCCGCCAGACCAAAACCCTAATTGATATCCCCCCATGTGACATGTGATTGATGTCTCACGAATCGTGGATTCTGCATGACAGACGTGTATTTAGTTAGTCAGTTGTTGACTGATTCGACAATGAGTCTAGGTTTTGTTGAATTGAGCATGAGTGACGAATGCTCAGTGGTTCATGGATCGAACATGTCTGTTGAGACATATAGTTCTTTGAATGATGTTGATATTGGGTGTATTAGCAAAGATTGTAAATTCGACGACCGAGCATCGATTCGATGAAAAACTGAATATTGATAGTTGGATCAATATTCAAGCAACTGAGCAAGTATTGCTCAATTCGACAAATCACTGAGTATTGATAGTTGGATCAATATTCGAGCAACTGAACAAGTATTGCTCAATTCGACGAATTACTGATAAATTACTGGATAATGATAGTTGGATCAATATTCGAGCAACTGAGCAAGTATTGATCAATTCGACGAATTACTAACAAATTACCGAATATTGATAGTTGGATCAATATTCGAGCAACTGAGCAAGTATTGCTCTATTCGACAAATTACTGATAAATTACTGAATATTAATAGTTGGATCAATATTCGAGTAACTGAGCAAGTATTGCTCAATTCGACGAATTACTGATAAATTACTGAATATTGATCCATCAATATTCGAGCAACTGAGCAAGTATTGCTCAATTCGACGAATTATTTATTAGTGACGTGACCCAACAAAATATTAATTAAAATATTGGTAGACAACCGAATATTATATAATTAATCAAGATTTTGATTGCTGGATCAACATAAGTTTATTAGTGTTTGAACTTTTTCAGAATGATGATTTGCAGAGCGTTTGTTCGAAACCTTAATTTTTGATCAATTGTTCGTCAATTGATGAATTGATGAAAATAAGTCATGAGTAAGGAAGGGACCGACCACATGGAATTATGGACGTCCATGTGATGCCCATGTGCTCGAATGAGCGTGCACCAGAGTCCTTTGTTGACCGGTTGGTGAAAAAATGATGATTAAATGCCGGTTTCATCATTTATTAAAATAGTGCTCGTCTGAGCATTAGGTAATGAAGCCTAATTTATGGAGAAGTGAGGGACCGACCAAGAGGGCATGAAACCGGCCCTTGGTGGTCGTGGGACCAGCTGATGGTTGTTTGAGCAAATTCCAAGTTGGTTGGAAAGAGTTTGGACCCAATATGAGCAATCGAGCAAATTAGGTCAACATTATAAGAACGTGTGGGACCGGCTCCTTGCAAGCCTTAGGGCCGGCCTTGGTCGGTCAAGGAAGCATGCTAGTGTCACCATAATGTCTGTGTCTCAATCCTGAGAGTTTCGACATTTTTTTATGTGCGTTTGAGCAATATTTTGAATTTTCAGAAGAGTTCGATCTTTGACTGAAATTCTTGATTTTGCTCGAATGAGCAAGTAGAACTTTGCTCGTTTGATCAAAATTTGGAAAATATTAAAATAATGATATTTTAATATTTGGCGTGAGTAGCCTAGTCGGTCATGTGACCATTTGAGATTTTGGTTTTTTCATGGTTTGAGCAATATTTGAGAAAATATGAAGAAACCATGAATTTTGTTCAAACGGAGGAGTTTCATGAGAGGAGGGAAATAATAATTATGAAAGACTAGGGATTGTAAGGTGTGGGACCGGCCATGGCTAGGGCATGGCCGGCCGGCTAGGTTGCCCGGTCCCGCAACACCTTTCCCTATTTTTTTATTATTTTTCATGAAACCATGAAAATATAGAGAAACCATGAGTTTTTCTCAAACAAGGAAAATTGCTAGAATAAAGGAGTTTTTATGAGTTCATGAAAATAATGAAATAATTAAAATAAAGGAAAAGGGCATGGGGGACCGGTCACGACGGCATGACCGGCCGGACGGTGGGCCCGGTCCCCTAGACGCCACTTTATTATTTTAATATTATCCTCTCTCTCCTATTCTATGTAGAATTCCTCGTTTGTCCATATTTTCGAATGCTCGTTCGTGCATTTGGGTGCTCGTTCGTGCATTTGGGTGCTCGTTCGTGCATCATTGTTAAGTACACTTGTACCATTTTATGGGGCTTACTCAGTGGTAGTCCAGATGCCCGATTGTTGAGTATTTCTTACTAATTCATGAAATTCAGTGGAGAATGATTCATGAAACCAAGTAATAAAAGTGAGTAGTTTTTTATTATCAATCCATAGGATCAGACGTGGATTCGACCATGAATTCGGAATAATAAAACGAGTATTACCATTCCATGGGATCGTGGATTCAACCATAGAATCAGAGTAATAAAATTACCTATTACCATTCCATGAGATCAGCCGTGGATTCGATCATGAAATCGGAGTAATGAGATAAAGTAGATTATCTTCTAGGAATTCAGTGGTGAATGTCATGTGTAGAATTAATCTATTGCAGAAGGGACATTAGCCAGTTAAAGTGTCATACCCGTTCTTAAAGGTGCATAGTCAGGAAACAACGAGTGTTGCCGATGTCCTGAAGGCGTTTTGCCATCTTAACAATCATGTATGGAGAACCGCCTAAATCTATACACGGTCTCTCTACATAGTCAGGGAACAGTGAGTGTCACCGACGTCCTGAAGGCGTTAATGCTCTCAATCTTACGGAGAACCGCCCAATCGTTCTTCTATGTAGAGGGGGGTCTCTCTATGTAGTCAGGGAACATCGAGTATCACCGACGTCCTGAAGGCGTTAAGTTCTCAATCATACGGAGAACCGCCCAATTATGTTATTCTACATAAAGGTCATGATGAAATGCGAGGCATCGAACGCTCAGCTAGTGGAGGCCTTTCGAGAAACATATTCATCATGGCTCGTAAAATATGAATCATCACATGCCTGAAGCCGTGTCAGAAACATGCAGTATCATGATTTTACGATTTTGACCTTTGTTGAAAATCCACCATCTACATTAAGTCCCCTGCTTAGTGAGGGTCAGTCATGTTCCGCGGTAAGCATTTAATGGTGATTTTCAGTCGACGAGATCAGTGGTCGAACTCAATTGTACAAAGGTATTTTCAGAATCCTCGATTTGCTCCAATGGTGTCATGTACGAGCAAATGCTCATGAGGATCCTATGATATAGCGTCATCCCGTGAGCATGGAGAGATGAAGCACTGCTGATTTGATCGGTCGGACGTCCAGTTTTGGCCAGTTTAGCGTTTGCGGGCCCAAGCCCAAAAAAGGAAATCCATGTTTTATTAGGTTTTGGAAATAAAATTGATATACAAGGGAAGTAACCCTATTTTTTTTTTATTTTTTGATTAACCGACCACTCTCCCTCCTCACCACTTTCACGCGAGCAGCAGGAGGAGAAAAGATTTTTGTCGGACTTCAGTCGCCGCCGCCCGTCGCCGATCACCGTCCGGTCAAATTCCGGCCGGCGCCTATCAGGTAAGTCCGTTTTTTTTTTTGCTGTATGTTTAGTTTGTTCATGAGTTGTTCAAAACAAAATTTCATGTGTGCATGTATGCGTAGGTTTTATGAAAATTTGTTTTAGAAAACATATGCCCGTTCGTTCGTTAGTTTAATAAACGAGCAATAATCCATAATATGAAAAAGATACATGAATCCTTGAATAGACATGATTTGGTTGCAGTAGATGAGTTTTTTTTTCTTTTCTAATTTCTTGATAAAAAAAATAATCAAATAGCAATTTTGAAATAATTGTTAGAGATAAACAATCGTATTTTATGATTTTATGATGTGTGTTTGCGGCATAAAATCATGGAACGTTCACATGAAGAGTCTATGTGAATCATTCATAGTTTTGTGAAAAGTCAGTGTTAACTCTTGAATGATAGGTTTTGCTCGCTTTTGCAGGTTTAAATAAACAAGCAAGTTTCCAGAGTTCTACATTGTTATCACTAAGTTCGTGAAACGCATATAATATGTAAGAGTTGAGGATTACCATTTTGTAGACGCTGATGTGAGCATCATAATTATCTGTTGCTTTAATTCCATTGTGTTGACGAAATTCGTGCATGGATGTCACAGCAACTTTGCAAAGATGACTCAGTCCCGTGTTAGCGCTTTCGAAGATGATGTTTCTAGAGAGGAAACTCCCAGAGAGGATGTTTCTACAGACGCGTCTTCCGAAAATGATGATTCCTCCAGAAATGATGATTCTGGGACTTCCCAGGAGAAAGAGGAAACTCCCAAAACTAAGAACATTCCAAATGCTAAGGACAAATTCTTTGTGTATCTGTATAGGCCCGAAAAACGTATCTTAGGCTCTTCGTTTCGGCTGCTTATAAATTGAAAAAGCGAGGGTACCCAAATATACCTCAAGTTAAAACTTTTCCTACTTATAAGTCCTTTCTTCGAAAGTGATTGTCTATGGAATGAGTCGAGAAAATACAACTAATCGGTTCACACTTCGTGTGATCGTCTATGGATACGAGATCGAGACAATACAACAACGAAGTATGTTACTTGATAAAAAGGTTCGGACTTAACCAAACATAATAGGATTCACTTATCAAGTAAATAGGAATTAACGTTTGTATGATTTACTTTAATTATAATAAAAAAATTATAATGCGGAAATATAAAGTAAATGACACATCAAGATTTTGTTAATGAGGAAACCGCAAATGCAAAAAAACCCAGGGACCTTGTCCAGAATTGAATACTCTCGGGATTAAGCCACTACACAAAATTACACCTAACTTCGTATAGTTGAGACCAAGCAGCTAAACCTATAGTTCACCTAGTTCCGTCTGTATTCCCACGCCTCCGACCTAAGTCACGTACTTGGAACAATTCCTTTGGTTCGTATTCCAAACAGTAAAGGAACAACAAATCCGTTTGGTATCAACTCTCTTAACATAAACTCCTTCGTCAGGTTCATAGATCTATCTTATGTTCAATTACCGAAGTAATCATTTAAGATTAAGCCAACAACACTCTTAATCCAAAGAATTGTGTTGATGTCGATCTACTCAATTAATCAATCCAATCTATCACAAGGATAAACCGATTATTAATTGGATCCTCTTTTATCGAAACAAGTATTGTGCACAACAAAGATTATGAACCCACAAATCAGAAATCTTCAATATCTTCTTTGTCTTCAAATCTTCTTAGATCTTCAATAAACACCTGCACACAATCACTTGAATCTCTTGTGATCAATCACGCACAGAACGGAGTCTGTCAACAATGGATTATCACAAGATCGTCTTTAAAACTAACAACAGTCTAAAGATCCCTGTCGAAACTCTGAACTAGTTTGAGTGAATCTTATATCAGAAGAGAAGATTCTCAAGCATAAACAAACTAGGTGCAATCAAAGTTCAACCACCGTTAGTCAATCAAATTAATGAAAACAAAAGATAAACCGCAATTATCTAGTTTCCCACCAACGGTACTAATAGAGATTATCAATCCCAAAGAAGACTTTAAACTGAGCGACCGTAAGAGATTTCGCCTAATTAGGTTACTCTCCTCTCCGAATAGGCGGCTTCACCAGTAACAACACAACAAGAGGTAGTTTGTTGTTACGAAGGATTAGTTTGCTAGAAAGGCAAACTTCAAGTATATATAGACAATGAAGTTTGGACACCAAGGAATTTTCAAAACCGAAAATATTCTCAAGATATTCATTAAAGCATAAATTTGGTTTCCATAATTCCTGGAAATGCTCTGTCCAAAAATAATGATCGAAATCTCTCAGAGAATCTCTAATTAGTAAATGCACATTACTAATTCTTATTTTCTTAAAAATGAAGTTAATAACCTTAATTAAAAGATTCTTAATTTATTTATGTTTCGATCCTGGGATTCTCTTCCCTTAGCTATTAAGGAATAACTTTGAACAATTAAATAATAAACGTTCACATCACGTGTTCAAAGTATGTCGACATCTTAACTTTGTAAGTTCTCTTTCATACTTACAACCTTGAAACCGATTTTCCACACTTCCAAACAAGTTTATAATTGGTTCATCTGACTTTCAAGAACTATGTGATTGATAAAATAACATTCAATCACAAATCATGGGTTTAACGGTCCTACCAAAACAAGTTTCGGTTCTACCTTCCATGTGAGTACTGTGCATAGTCACACTAGCTTTCCAAAAATTCGGTTGACAAGGTACTAAGATCGGTTCCCCACATATATATGGTATCTAACTTATATGTGTTGCACATGTCCATAGGATCGGTTCTCCTTTCTGCTATAAACCTTGTTGCACCTCATACAAGGATCGGTTCCCCTTTGTGATGTACTGCACCTCTTACTAGGATCGGTTCCCATTTCCCATATTTGGTCAGACATAAAATCACAAACCCGATCATACCATCTCAGGTGATTACTTAAGATCGGTTTTACTAATAAAAGTTATACCAATACATAAGTCAGGCCTTTGTGAATAGTTTTACCATGAACACAACAAGTCATGAACGGTTCTACTAAATCACACATATTGGATGTTCACAAGATATGCAATGAATAATAATCCCAATAATGCCTGGCGATTTCCTTTTCGATTCACAAACAAGTTTATGAACTTATTTCATTAGAACACATGTAAAACATTGTTCCCTAGGATGAAATCCTCACCTCATACCCATACATAATCACAATAGCATTCAAATGATTATGGCGATGTCTTATCTACAAAGTTTAGTGGTTAAGCAATAAACCTCGTATTGTATTCCTTAATAATATGTCTATCTAGAGTTCAAATATGCTTCGCAGTTTTGTTTTCAATATGCACGACTTGAAAGATACGTTAGGGAATGAAACAGTTCAAGTCAAATATCACTAACCTCAAGTGGAAGTATGATTGTTGTCGTTTTAGCTCCTTGCTTCTTCACATCTTTAAGTCTTCGCAATACTTGTAAAGTCTCATTATCCTAATACTTTCAAGCTAACCCATACGAATTTGACTCTAGTACATAATCAAGTGACTCTTAACATGAGTTTTGATTCACTAAAATATGACAACCAAACTTGACATACCAGCGCTTGGAGGGTTCAACCGAGCTATGCTCTAACAATCTCCCCCTTTGTCAATTTTAGTGACAAAACTCTTACATCATATGGATAAACAAATTACAAGAATTCATTACACATACGCTTGATTCCCGAATTCAACAGCACAGTAAACTGCTTACATTCAACCCTTGAAAATACCGCTGTTGACATTATAATAACAAAGCTAATAGTCCCCCTAAGGAAGATAGGTAGATATTCAATATGCACGTCTTAGTTATACCAATTCATATGATATGTTACTCCCCATTAGTCTGTGCTTTCACTCTTTCGTTTAGATAAAACGTTTAAGCACCAATGTTCTTTTCCTTAGCAAAACCAATCAATATAAAATCAATGCCAGTATCACTTGTTTACTCCATATATTTCTCCCCCTTTTTGTCACAAAATGACAAAGAAACGAAAAAAATAAAGGACAACACGAAAAGAATCTTACAAATCTCAAAATAGACTTGCAACTTGTAGAGTTAGGCACGAGGGTTCCACACACCATGTTCTCACAAAGTAGTTTTATTTTGATATGTTACCAAGGAAACAATTGTCCGAAACAATTTTTCCATTTTAGTTTAGCAAACTAAAAATCAACTAAGCACCTTAGTCCCTTTGCTAAACCGATTGTACAAAAACAATCGCTTAATTCGATAAGACCAAGATAACTATATTTTTCTCATCAGGTTCTAATTATCCATAAACTTAGACCTTTAAATTTTAAACAAGACAAGTACTAGGTTAGTTAACTAGCATTTCTTGTTAAGGCATTCGATTAGACTTGAATAACCGAAACCTCACTTTGATAAGTCTAACTAAGATTAGAATTAACTTAGTTTCTCTTATCCTTAATCGAATTGGACTAAAAAACTCATCCCGTAAACCTTTTATTTCGTTAAGCCATAAATAATTCATACAAACCAAATAAATCAACTTGCATAATTATTCACCTCAACCGGAAGTAATTGAAACAACATATACATTAAAAACACCGCAATTGCACCGAAATTTTGTAAGCCTAAACAATTGATACCACACAATAAAGCAAGATAACAATAGTTTTTCTTAACCGGAACCAATTGAATCACACATACATCCATACACACATAATGGAATAAACATCAATTGTACCAAAATTTTGTTAAGCAAAAGCAATAAATATATATAAATAAACTCAGGTTTTTCTTAAATAGGAAAACAATTAACTAACAACATTGTTACCTCAAATTTCGCATCCACTTCTCCAATATGATCGCATCTTCTTCCAGGGAGAATTGATATCGAAATATCATCATGTTGTCATCCTTATGCAAAAACAAAAGAATAACAAAAACCAACCTTTACCAGAGAAAGGTTGAAAATCGGTTTTAACAATTGCAAGTAAAAGTTGAAAACCGTTGAAACACATATGCTTTTATGCTAAACCAAAACCGATTCAACATATTGTGACTTTTTCACATATTGTTTCTACCAGAACCAATCATGATTCTTTGATAAAGCCTACCAACATTGGCTAGAACTTAATCCTGCTAAATCAAAAAGTCACCCAAATCACAAGGGTTCACAACATATGAGATCGAATATTAAGGTAGTAAAACCGAAATCAAACATCCCATAATCATACATAGCAATAAGATAAAAACATTCAAGCACAGGCTATGTAAACCGAAAACTATTACAAGAAAAATTATAAATCAAATAATTTTATTCATAATAGTTTTATTCATAATAGACTAATACAATCAATGAAATAAATCAAAAATTGATGTCTATTTTTCTAGATTAAGTAATACAGCAAATAACTTAATCTCTAACAACCTTTAGATAGGTGATTTTCAAAGATCATCTTCACTTTCCTCAAATTTTTCAGGATCTTCATCAACAACATCTCGACTGATATCTCGGATTCTGCACACAGTACCTTGGTTATGTTCACAGGATAAAGCATTAACCTTTCGATTAATATTCTGAGCATACTCCCTATTACCGATTCCAAGTTTAATCAGTTTTCTTTGGTTACGGATAACAGTTCTTAGTAGTGCTGCCTGTCTATGATATGTTTCAATGGTACTGAGGAGGACTTGACGTAGATTGATAATATCAACCTTAGCATCCAAGCTATTTTGAACAAGGAGATGAGTCACATCTTCTTTTTCATTATCGATATTTTCACAACCAGATTTCTTGAAGGGATTATCAAGATGAACACTTTCCTTAGAAGTCATTCCACTCAAGGCTTTCAGAAGTTGTGCTTGAGATGTGGTTTGAGAATACATCCTTTTGTATAAGTTCTCAGACATGATGAGTACATATAATTGAAATACCTTTAACACATTACAAACATAGATATCAGCCTTAAATAAATAATTCTGACAAGATTTGAAAATAATTTTCGCATCTAATGTGTTACAGAAACACAACATTCTCCAAAGATATTATCTCCAAAAACGATATTAAGAGATACTTCAAATAGCTATACAAACCCTTTTTACACAAGTTGCTGTAAGACAACCTTTCTACACATAAGAATGATTAAATTATTCGTAAGGTAGATTGTGTATTCTCTCTATCTTGAATAAGAGAAATTTGTAGGATTCAGATTGCCCAAGTACATGTGCTTCCTTATATCCGAAGATTGGGCATTGTAAGGATGCACATTCTAATGCGATTAAGCATTAGGATGAGGAACTTCCTCATCAAATACTTTTAAAGGAGTGTTTATGGGTGAAAACTATTTCTGCCGGTTTTGGTAATTTGGGGTGTGTGGATGAGAAATGAGTCTAAACCTTAAACAAATGCACTGCACGGGAGTGCTTGTAGATTCGAGAAATCAATCTGTGCAAATCCGGCCTAAACCAAGAAATGGCCGTTCCAGACTTGTTTCGGTCACAAAGTGAAGGAGATGGGGTTGATCTTAGGGAGGGAAGCGAAGAAGGTGTTGAGATTGTGAAGGTGTTGGCTATGTATGACTTGTATCAGAAAGCTGGACTGGCTTGCAGAATGTAAGCTATCAGTTCCGGTGTTTGAATACGATGGTATCAACACTTGCCTCTGTTGTTTGGACTTGTTCTCTTTTGGAAATAGGGAGGAGAACCTATTTATACAAGTCATTTGAGCCTTATTCACGTCTCTCGTGGGAAGTGGAGGAAGTGGAGTGATGGAGTAGTGGAGTTGTGTGTTAGTGTTACACGACCAGTCTTGCCCACTTCTCCTGTCATCTCTAACCGTCCATGACTTCCTGACACGTTCTTGTGATGGCGCGTTGCACGCTGCACGCTGTAAACCGCCAGACCAATACCCCAATATGTATCCCCCAGTTTGTGACATGATTGATGTCTCGAGTGTGTGGATCGTGGGACCCACATAAAGTAGCATGTAATGCTAGATTAAATAACTAAGTTATTTAGGAAGTCGATACTTGTGAAGTACCGTGTGTATTCTATGCAGGTACTGCATCATGGTGTGGTAAAGTGACGGGTGGTGATCACCATGACGCCTCAATGACCAATTAACTCCTGACCAGGGTTGTATAACCAAGCCGGTGAAGTTGGACGGACGAGATGATCTTTGAGACACTCATCTGCGACCGTTGGTGGAATTAGGGTTTTTGAAGAGGTGCGCAAGCATCACTCTTCATCTTGGTTGAATCCAAGCTTGGGATACAATTTTGGCAGGGCCCATCGTACATGTGTGTAGACGACATGACGGTGTAGGCGCCCATACCTCATTGTCTCGTGAAAGTGTGATCTGGGCCACTCAATTTGTCCGGCGAAGTTGAGTGGTCGAGATCAATTTCCAACAGAAATCTAGTGCCGCAAAAGCCGCGCATCATGCCCACTTCGGGCGCGCATTTCAAGACGACCAAGCTTGGTCGGTCTTGGCCGATTAGTCTGGTATACAGACGGCGAGCTAGTATACACGTCCATACCTTAATATCCCATAGAAACGTGATCTAAGCCACTCAATTTGTCCGGCAAAGTTGAGTGGTCGAGATTAGTTTGCAATCGGGAAGTGCGACCATGCCTAGTTCGGGCGTGCGAATCGAGGCAAACATGCATGATATGCCTTGGTCGATCGGGTGTGGAGATATATGGGCCCACGGTGGTCATGTTGATACGCACCTGACCTGCTTAGTCTAAACTTGGACCCTTCATTCGTGCAGGAGAAAATGGACGCTCGTGATTGTTCAAACCCTAATTAGGGTTTCACCTGCCGTGCGTCATGCCTTGTTTAGGCGCACGAACTGGAACGACCAACTATTGTTGGTCCTGACCGATCGGTCATGTATGTAGGCGGGACCACGGTGTTTGTATTGACATGCTCTGGGCCCTTTGAATCTACATCTACACCCTCCATCTATGCCTGTGAAGATGGATGGTTGAGACTGTTTTGTGATACATGTAATGTGCCGCAAACCCTAATTTAGGGTTTTTCGTCCATATTGCTTTGGCTTGGACGGTTTGGAAAGCTATGCCACCCTTTTGGGGAGACCGACTATGCGGGGCCCGCGTTGGGTCGGTAGTGAATATTCCAATACCTGCTTGGGGTCATGGATTTAATCTAAGCCATCCAATCATGCTGGTGAAGTTGGATGGTTGTGATCGTTTCTGAGACTGATATGGACAGTCCAGGTTCAAACATGCTCAATCGGGCTAGTATAACACACCGAGAGATGTATGCTCAATCGGGCTAGTATAACACACCGAGAGTTGTAGCCTGTACGGGTATTTCGTACATGCTTCATTATTAATGCTTAGAGGTTCGTGTTGCTCTGCCGAGAACAACCATGCCGCACCTAATGAGTAATGAGTACAGAAATACAAGGTGGTTATGCATTAATTAATAATCTTTGTAAATTCACGGGGGTATATGGGATTGTTGCCACATGCTCCAACCTGGATGAATTTCGTGTATTTAATTCACAGAATATTGGGATTGTTGCCACATGCTCCATTCTAGGTGAATTAGTAAAGTGAAGAAGTATTCATCACTTATCAACGGCTTTATTCTTTGCAGGATGTCATCGCATAAATTTGGTTTTACAATTTTAGCCCTAAACTAAAATCCACCATCAACATTAAGTCCCCTGCCTAGCACATAATGGTTACACTATTGTGGGGTAGGCATTAGATGGTGACATATATAGATAAAACTTATGAGACAAAGTTAGATGTTACCAGGAGAGATGAGTCATCCTGTCCTTGGAGCATGTCACGTTCAAGCGGCGTTCAGGCGAGTGTTCCCCTAGCATGATGTCGGTCTTGCCTTCGATCGACCTTGCTATGCCTGCTTCGGTCGAGAGCCTTCTTCGTGATTGTTCCGCTCGAGCGTGGGGCTGATGTGCCTGCTCAACGGACTGTTGCGCATGCTTCGCTCGATCGTGGGACTCATCATGCGCCTGCTTGATCGAACGTGGGCTTGTTATGCCTGCCTTGCTCGAACGTGGGATCCACCGCGTGCCTTCTTTGCTTCGGGCCGGCTTTCCCTGCTTCGACCAATTTGGGGCTGGATGTGCCTGATCAAGTGGGAGCTTTCGCGTGCCTGCTTTGCTTGGGGCCGGCTGTGCCTGCTTCGACCAATTACCAAACCTGTTTCCTCACCCCAATACCAGACTTGCCCCTTGACCAACACCGGACTTGAAACTTGAGCAATACCGAACTTGTGACTTGATCAATACCAGACTTGTCACTTGATCAATACCAGACTTGAAACTTGGGCAATACCGGACTTGTCACTTGATCAATACCAGACTTGAAACTTGAGCAATACCGGACTTGTGACTTGATCAATACCAGACTTAAAACTTGAGCAACCGGACTTGTCACTTGAGAAATACCGGACTTGTCACTTGATCAATACCAGACTTGAAACTTGAGAAATACCAGACTTGTCACTTGAGCAATACCGGACTTGTGACTTGATCAATACCAGACTTGAAACTTGAGCAATACCGGACTTGTCACTTGATCAATACCAGACTTGAAACTTGAGCAATACCGGACTTGTCACTTGATCAATACCAGACTTAAAACTTGATCAATACCGGTGTTTGGATCCAATCCCGGCCTTGTGTATTCCAACGTGAATGTATGTTGTGTCGTGTGTGACTACACGTATCGCGTGTTTTTATACAAGATGGGTCCACGGCGAGCTGGTGCACACGTGTATCTGGAGAAACACCGGCCTCGTTTGCTGGCCCAATACCAGCCTCGTGACCTGAGCAGTACCGGCCTTGTGACCGAGCAAGACGGCCTTATGACTTGAGCAGTACCGGCCTTGTGACTTGATCAACACCGGCCTTGCTTTCTTTGCCCGTACAGTTTATGTGCTTACTCGAGTGTCATCCTTGCTACTTCGACCAACACTGGTCTTGCCTTGGCGAACACCGGTCTTGCTAACCAACATCGGTCTTCCCTTTGCTCAAACGTGGGATCTAGGCGTGCTTGCTTTGCCCAAATGTGAACCTTGTATGTTCGAACGTGGTGTGGGTCCCGCTGAGAGCGTTGAAGCATCTTCTGGAGCAAGCAGGTCCCGGAGAGCGTTTGATGCAGCTTCTAGTGGGTGGAGCGTTGAAGAAGTTCTTGACTGACGGTAAAGGAATTTCATGCTGAGCCTGATAGACACATTTTTGTGTCTGATTTAATCTCAATTATATATTTTGTTAGTGCTCGATTTTGTAATTATTATGGATTTTTGTGTCTTTGTAGGTGTTTTTGGAGAAATAAACATGTGTGGAAAAATTGGCTCGAAAAGTGGTATTTGCGCTCGTGGGAGAAAATCACTAAAGGTACCCCTCATTTAGATAAGGGGTAACCTAATTACTAAGGGGTACTCCACTGATAAGGGGTACCCTAATTGATATTTACACCCCGAGTATTAAAGGCACCCCACAGACGGATAGGGGGAGGTCATCTTCCAAATTCAAAATCACAATTTGGCGGGAAATCAAGTTCACTCACTGGCAGAATTTAGGGTTGGGATTTGGACGTGTTTTAGGCTGATTCAATCGTTGAAACTTCTTGGGAAGTTTGTATTGGACTAAACAGGAATGATATGTTCTCCGGAATCGATCAAATTGGGCTGGATATCAAGTTTGGTGATGAAACAGGGGAGGATAGTTTCTCGGGCTTCCTGGGAAAGATTAAAGCCGAGTTTTGATTGGAGTTTGTCACGGGAATGGACTGTGGTAGGTCTGTTGTGACAAGATAGGAGCAGTAGGGCTTTCGAATCGAGAAAAATAAGGAAGCTTACACGGACTTGGTAAAACAGGGAAAGAGATGAAAACTCGGATTTTTGGTTCTGTTTGGAAAGTACGTGCAGGTAAAGGGAAAGGATATCTTCCCAGAGATTCCAATATATCTTAGGGAGAGTTTGGAAAACATACAGAAGCCGTGTAAGAGAAGAAAGAAAAAGGGAAAACCCGTGACTTGGGATGGAAGAATATGGAAGATATTTTAGGGATTCTTTGATCCTGCTGTGTATAAATAGGCTTGGAGGAAGTCACAGAGGGGTGGTCGAGACTTTGGGGGAACAAACGGAGGTTGTAGAGCCGAGAAGAAGCAGTGCAGGATATCACATCTGCTGCTGCTGAAGAAGAAGGAGGCGAAGAACATTAGACTAGCAAAAACTGTCACAGTTCTACAACATCAGAGAACTATCGTTCTTTGACAGTCTTAGAAACTTGTAACAGTGACGTCTGTAACACCATTACAGCGTTACAAATCTTTGTTTTATACAATTTCTTCAATAAAACACCTTTTTGAGCTATGGATTATTATTTTGTGCGTGTTTTTGATATGAGGAGCTAAACCCCATCACTGGGATGATGGAGGAAGCCATATTTCATGCGTGTGGTAATTATTTTTAATTCTTTCATGACTTTTTGCATGGATTGTTAATTGTTTTATGGTTTTTATTGAATGGTTGTGATTTCAATTGATGGGTTATACTTAGGTTAAGTCTTTTGATATCCCATGCTTTAGATATACAGTCGTTGCTTTTCAAAAATCTACCTTGGCAAATCATAGAGTCAATATTTTATTATTATTTGAGCTATAATTGTCTAGAATAAATATATGAATCGCATGAATGAATTTTATGGTGGAATCCTGAGTCCTAGTACCTCTCGATATTGTGACAAACTTGTGAATATATTTTCTTTGTTCTTTAGTATTTTCTTAAATCAAACCTTTACAAGTCTAAGTTGAACGAACTTTTACTACCACTTTATAACAACTTCAGAATCACATCAATTTTTGGCGCCGCCGACGCGGACTTGTATTTAGGTTTTAGGTTTTAGAGTTATTTCTATTTTTATTTTTTATTATTTTTTTTTGTTCTCTTTTACGCCTTTGGTATTTTTTGATTCTTTTCAGATTTGGAGCGAAGCTACAAGGATAGAAAAAGTGCTATAAAAGGAAAGCATCGCCAAATAAGGAAAGAAAAGAGGAGTCCAAGGAGTGAAGAAGATTTTGTATATAGTTGTTTTATTTATTTTTGGAAACTGTATTAGGGTTTGCTTTGTTGTAATTTTTCTTTTTATTTTTGGACATTTTTATTTTTGGACACTTTTTGGACTTGGACATTATTTTTAAAACCCTAAGGAAGGGTTAAAAAATTAAATAAAACTTTTTGCAGGGAAAGACGACAGTTACGATACTGTCTCGGCCCCTCGGGTTCGTACACTGACATAAGAGTCGGTGGCCTGAGTCGACTTCAACGGTTCATCGCCCGTCTGGTACGGGAGGTAAGACTCTATCCACCCACGAATCCCCTGTTAGTGGGTTTAATTTTGTGTGACAACTCACACCCCTGCAAATAGAATGTCGAACTGGTATTACAATAGCCAATACAACGAATATCCGACTGAGTTTCAAAATGGACGTTACTACTTTGACCATAGTATGAATAGTGGTTGGGAACATCATCCTTTTCAAGGTTATGGCTCATACCATGATGAGCCCAATTACTATCCACACACGCATGGGTCATACGAGCAAAATTCTTATATTTCTCCTTTAGAAGAGTCTCTCAGGAAATTAGAGGAGTCGACACGTAAGTTAGCTAAGATGAATAACTTAGTTTATGACGAAAGAGAACTTTCTTTAGAAGAATCCCTCAAGATGATAGTGGAGACGAACGAAAGAATTGCTCGAAATAATCTAGATTTCCAATACAGGGTTTCCAAAATACCCTTGAAAATGAGGATAGTTATTTGCATAATCAAGATGACGAGGATAAAATTGGTAACACTAATTGTTTAGATGAGGTTCAACCATTTTCATGTTATTATAATGATGATTATGATGAGGATAGTGCTGATGAAGAATTTGAAATAAGTAGGCATAGTGATCGGGAATTTGTTACTCCAATTGAGCTTAATAATGATAATGTTTCTAGTTCAAATCCAAATAATTTTAACAATTATTCACCTATTCAAAAGGACGAGGATTTGACTAGAGATACCCCCGTTTTAGACGATGAAGTATTTCCTTTTGATTACGAAGCTAATAATGGTTTAGAGGAACGAGTCTATTTTGATAATATTGTTTTAGAGTCTAGCGATTTAGAAACATTAGTCTTAGACAAAGAAAATGAACTCGTAGAGATAAGTGAGGATGAACCTGACTTAGAAGAATCAATTGACCATTTTCAGGAATCAGATGACCTTGAAATTAGGGAAGTTGTGACTAGTCTTCCTAGAGACACTGAAAACTCTAAGTTTGGGGGTGATTATCATTCTCCATGTGCCGTAACTCTTAGAAAGGTCCCTCACTTCGGACTTGACATATGTGCCTCAACCATTTTACAAGATTATCTTCATACACGTTTTCCTGAACCTAGTGATGTCCATAGGGAAGTTCAGTTGTTAGAAACCCATCCTCTGGTTGATGTGGTTTATTCAGGCTATGATACCCAGATTGACCTTGTTTTCCCACCAAATATTTTTCAACTAGTGGGAACGTATAAGTTTCAGATGTGTCAATTATTTAGTTTTGAGACTAAACCTAAGTACTTTAGGAAATTAGTATCGACACATTTGCTTAAGATTGACCGCCAGTTTCATCGTGATCAATTGTGTGAGTCAAATTTGATTGACTTTAAGGATCCGCAATTATTTAGGTTATTATTATGTGCTTCTAAGTTCTTATTTGAGTTTTTACAGACTTAACAACTTGAACCGGATCTTAGCTTTGAGGAATTCCAGCACGTGCAAATATTTTATTTGGACCCAGTTATAGAACCTGAACCTGAACCACATCTAGATGTAGTTGTCTTAAACAGGAAACTAGACAAGGGTGTGCTTTATTTGTTAATTTTCTTGGCATGTTGCAGATTCCTTTTACTTGTGATAGCTCTATTTGGTTTTGATGACCCACAAAAATTCCGGCTATTACTTTATGATTTTATGAGGTGACTAATCCTTTCTTAGTCCTGGGTCAAGACTTTAAACTTAGCACTTCTTGGGAGGTAACCCAATATTCATGCGACACGGTAATATCTTTCCTTAACTCTTTTACTTCAAATGGTAACAGTTTCTCCTTGTTCATGCTTTTAATTTTATCTTTAGAACATTGAGGACAATGTTAGATTTAAGTTTGGGGGTATGGGAGAAACATTTTAGTTGCATTGTTAAACTCCAGAGCCTAGAAATTTATGCGTATTAAGGATGGCACTAACCAATCTAAGTGGATGGAAGCATTTTGGTTGTAGGAGTTGAGGAACCAATCTGATTAGATGGAAACATCTAAAGAGTATTCATAAAAGCACAGAGCTCAGGTGTTAGAATTAAAGAAAAAACATGGTAGTTTTGCCATATCTCGTTGAATCCTTTTCACTTCTATTTTTATTTTGTTTTCTTTAGAATATGTTTCTCTACGTGATTAGGTGGGGCTCACGATTCAAGTTGTTACCAGTACTAGGGTAAATAGAGTGATTGAGATACAAAAAAAAAAGTTGAAGAAAAAAAAAGTTGAAAAAAAAAAAGTTGAAAAAAGAAAAAAAAAAAGAGAAAAGAAAGAGAAATTGAGACCAGACCATCAGACCAACCAGAATAAATTCCATAAAGTCGACCACTGGTACCCTTGTATATGCCAGCTGAGTTGACCTAGAGTTAGGATTATCGACCACTGGTTCCCTTGTATATGCCAGTGTGTTGATATTAGTCCGCATCAAGTATCTCAGTCCATTAGGATAGGTTCGTTTTGGCAGTGGCCTTCAGACAAATATGAGAAACACCGTTCACCTTAGTCAACATCAAAACCATCTACATTTTTCTCTACATCCATTTCATTATCTATCCATGTGATTGGTTGACTCCGGTTATGATGTCCATAAACTATCTGAGTAGAGCTCTGTCACTTTATATGAATTTTAGTATGCTTGAGTGCAAACTCGTGTACAACAATTGGAATTTCGCATCAGGGTACTTCCTCCTGTAATCAGTAAGTATGCCAACCAAGGAGATTCTTTAGTGCCTTCCAAGGTTCTGCGTAGATATCTAGGTTCATTTTAGTATTCTTCAGTCCCCAATTTAACGTTTGATGCATCTTCTAGTGGGTGGAGCGTTGAAGAAGTTCTTGACTGACGGTAAAGGAATTTCATGCTGAGCCTCAGTCCCCAAGCGTGGTCTACATGGCTCTATCTTGTATGCCCGATGGGTCTTTTGTACGTAATGATCGTTGATATGGTAAATCTCTGAATGGTATTAATCGACGAGCAACAACAGTTCCTGGCAGCAGCTGTGATCTTCTGGCAGGGAGAGGCGTGATAGCTACGGGCACGAACTTAACAGTCTTCATATAGTGGTAGAGCTAGTCTCATTGTTAGAGGGATAAACTGGAACCGATGGCTTTCTTGACGTTTCTTCATGAAATAGAGAAGAGGGAGACAATCCCCTACCCATGAGTGTCCAGAGCTTTGGAATTGATAGATGTTGTCACGCTAGGTTCATGAGGCTATTTTTGAGATAGGAAATGCTAAGCAGTCCCAGTCATACTCCTTTGGTAACGTAACTAAATCTTCTACGGGAGACAAATTATGAAAGCGTCTCTAATTGATGTAGTTACCATCGATCCAGATATGGAATATCTTGGACGTTGTTTCACCGTTACGGCAGTCGTGCATATGGTGTTGGAGTTGGAGTTGGCGATTTTGGACGCGTAGGATGTTGTATCTCGGTGGCTTTCCTCTTGCTGCTTCAGCGAAACTCCTTATGGAAGGCTGAAGGTTGTATTGCCTGTTGGTAGGATGTATGCTTCCACGAACATCATGAGGCTCTTAATTACTGAAAGGCCTGGTTCTTTCCAGCAGGGTAGATGATGTCGTTGATGAGCGTTCAACAGCTTCACGAAGTCCAGAGGATGACCAAAAGTGCAGATTCTCCAACATAACACGGTAGACATGCACCATCCTCTGATAGAGTGATTCTCCCATATTCTTTCTCGACATGACATGCGGACATCGTTATCTTCTTGAGGCTGCTCCCTTGAGGTGTCGGCTTCAGTGGATCTGAAGATGTCCCATGCTCGCTCTTGTCTGGGCTGACATAATAGGCTAACCCTTTGCGATGATTCAAAGATGGCAATATTTGTTGAATCCTCTGAAACGCTTCCTGTTGTAGTGTGATCCAGACGAAACTTGATCCTTTCTTCAGCAGGGGGTGAATGAAGCAAAAGTTCACCTTGCCCATGAAGTTTTGGAGCTCCTTCAAAGTTCACGGCAAAATGACATTGTGAGGATAGCTTGAGTCTTGGATTTGACTATTATATCATCCACGTAGTCTTAGACTTGCTTATGCATCATGTCGTGGAAGATTGCCGTCATAGCACGTTGATACGTTGCGCCGGCGTTCTTTAAACCGAATGGCATAACAGTATAGTAAAAATTGCCAAGAGGGGTTCGAAGGGCTGTCTTACTTGCATCGTGCTCATACATCCTTATCTGATTGTAGCCTCTGTAACCATCCATGAAGGATAACATGTCGTGTCCACTGGTGGCGTCTACTAACATGTCGATGTTAGGCAGAGGAAAGTCGTCCTTGGGGAAGCACTTGTTCAAGTCTCTGAAATCCACGCAACACCGAATCTGTCCGTTTTTGTTCTTTACTGGGACTACATTAGCTAACCAGGTCGGATGATCAATAGGTCTGATGAAGCCAGCAGCTAGCAACTTCTGAATTTTGTTCTTGATTTGTTCTTCCACTTCGTGTCTGAATTGCCTCGGAGATTGCTTGATTGGCTTGGATCCAGGTACGACATGTAGGTGATGGGTGACCAATTTTTCGTCTAGACCAGGCATTTCCTCGTATGTCCAGGCAAACACATCTTGGTACTCCTTGAGTAGTTGGACAAGACTCACACGCTCGTCCACGGACAGAGTCGAACTGATAGAGATAGGCCTGGGAGATTCTTCATTCCCGATGTTAACAGTCTCGGGCTCGTCAGTTGTGGAGTTGGTGCCATCTTGTAGCTGTCGTGGAGCGTCCGATACCTCCTCTTGTGTTTCGTCGTTCTTGCAGCATTCAATTGGGCGGAGAGACTGGGTGCCAGTCTCTCCTGCTAATTGCTAACAGCGGCGCCGGTATATTGTCTTCCCCTTCTGATCATGGCTCGACTCGAAAGTGCGTTCCCTTTTGGTGTGAGCATGGGTTGAAGCTTCACCGCATAAAGATGGACGCCTCGTCAAAAAAAGTATGTCGTGGTGCTTATCTCCCAGGGATGCAAGTCGGTCTTCTTCCTGGATTGAAGCCCACGTGGGTAGTGGGGTGCACAGGACTTTGTCTGACCTTCCCTGCGGAGTTTCTTTTGGCTCGAACAGTTCCACTCCGCATATTGGTGCGTACGGAGATAGTGATGCAGAAATACGGATGACTTCCTCATTTAGCATGGTCTTCAGGCACTGGTGATACGTTGAAGGGATGACCTTATTGTCATGAAGCCACGGTCTCCCTAGTATCATATGGTAGTCCGGCTCCTTTTCTATGACTTCAAATTTCACTTTTGACTGAACAGGTCCTACCGATAAATTCAGATTGACATACCCGTATGTGCTGGTCTGGTTTCCATCCAAGTCCGTCATTGTGGTGGGATGTCGTACAATCTTGCATGGGCTAACCTTGGCTGTCCCGAGAGTCTTGAGACTAATCACATTCGAAGATGCTCCTGTGTCGACGAGGGCCCTCCTGAACTCTGAACCCTTGATGCGTGCGGTAACATGTAGGGCCCGGTTGTGACCTTCCTCTGCCATCATGTCGTCTTCTGTAAATGTAACATTATTTACAGATGTTTCCGATGTAGTTAGGACTTCTGGACGTGAAGGATTCAGGTGTACGTCCAGAGCTATTTTATTAATTGCAGCAAACGTCTCTGCCCGTTGATTCTTCGAGAGGTGCAAGAGTTCACACAAGCTTTCCACTAGAGATGCCGCTTCCTGATCCACTGGTCTCTCGGTTCGTAGTAAAGATGTTGATCCGAGGGTAACTAGTCCCGGTGTAGAGGTCTCCGGAACGCTCATCTCTGATGTCATCTTAATGAGGAGATCAAGTATGCCGTTTACCGCTTCTTTGATTAGCTCCATGTTCTTCGTGTGAATCTCCTGTACTCGTGCTAATTCGCTTAATATTGGAAATCTCCCGATCATGTCGTCGGATACGCCGTTAGGAGGAGGGGTATCTCCGTTGAAGGAACCATCAGGATTTGAGACTGTTGAGGCGGTCCTAAGACCAACCATCTCGCAATTGATTGAATGGTATTGAAGAAATTGACTTTACAACCGAGAGATTAACCTCCCGCTGTGGTCGCCAATTGTTTATGGGTGAAAACTATTTCTTCCGGTTTTGGTAATTTGGGGTGTGTGGATGAGAAATGAGTCTAAACCTTAAACAAATGCACTGCACGGGAGTGCTTGTAGATTCGAGAAATCAATCTGTGCAAATCCGGCCTAAACCAAGAAATGGCCGTTCGGACTTGTTTCGGTCACAAAGTGAAGGAGATGGGGTTGATCTTAGGGAGGGAAGCGAAGAAGGTGTTGAGATTATGAAGGTGTTGGCTATGTATGAATTGTATCAGAAATCTGGACTGGCTTGCAGGATGTAAGCTATCAGTTCCGGTGTTTGAATACGATGGTATCAACACTTGCCTCTGGTTGTCCTGGACTTGTTCTGCTTTTGGAAATAGGGAGGAGAACCTATTTATACAAGTCATTTGAGCCTTATTCACGTCTCTCGTGGGAAGTGGAGGAAGTGGAGTGATGGAGTAGTGGAGTTGTGTGTTAGTGTTACACGACCAGTCTTGCCCACTTTTCTTGTCATCTCTAACCGTCCATGACTTCCTGACACGTTCTTGTGATGGCGCATTGCACGCTGCACGCTGTAAACCGCCAGACCAATACCTCGTATGTATCCCCCAGTTTGTGACATGATTGATGTCTCGAGTGTGTGGATCGTGGGACCCGAGAAAGTAGCATGTAATGCTAAATTAAATAACTAAGTTATTTAGGAAGTCGATACTTGTGAAGTAACGTGTGTATTCTATGCAGGTACTGCATCATGGTGTGGTAAAGTGACAGGTGGTGATCACCATGACGCCTCACTGACCAATTAACTCCTGACCAGGGTTTCACAACCAAGCCGGTGAAGTTGGACATGCGATATGATCTTTGAGACACTCATCTGCGACTGTTGGTGGAATTAGGGTTTTTGAAGAGGTGCGCAAGCATCACTCTTCAGCTTGGTCAAATGCAAGCTTGGGATACAATTTTGGCAGGGCCGATCGTGCATGTGTGTAGACGACATGACGGTGTAGGCGCCCATACCTCATTGTCTCGTGAAAGTGTGATCTGGGCCACTCAATTTGTCCGGCGAAGTTGAGTGGTCGAGATCAATTTGAAACAGAAATCTGGTTCCGCAAAAGCCGCGCATCATGCCCACTTCGGGCGCGCGTTTCAAGACGACCAAGCTTGGTCGGTCTTGGCCGATTAGTCTGGTATACATACGGCGATCTGGTATACACGTCCATACCTTAATATCCCATAGAAACGTGATCTAAGCCACTCAATTTGTCCGGCAAAGTTGAGTGGTCGAGATTAGTTTGCAATCGGGAGGTGCGACCATGCCTAGTTCGGGCGTGCGAATCGAGGCAAACATGCATGATATGCCTTGGTCGATCGGGTATGGAGATAAATGGGCCCACGGTGGTCATGTTGATACGCACCGGACCTGCTTAGTCTAATCCAGGACCCTTCATTCGTGGGAGAAAATGAACGCTCGTGATTGTTCAAACCCTAATTAGGGTTTCACCTACCGCAAGGCGTCATGCCTTGTTTGGGCGCACGAACTGGAACGACCAACTATAGTTGGTCCTGACCGATCGGTCATGTATGTATGCGGGCCCACGGTGTTTGTGTTGATATGCTATGGGCCCTTTGAATCTACATCTACACCCTCCATCTATGCCTGCGAAGATAGATGGTTGAGACTGTTTTGCGATACATGTAATGTGCCACATACCCTAATTTAGGGTTTTTCGTCCATATTGCTTTGGATTGGACGGTTTGGCAAGCTATGCCACCCTTTTGGGGAGACCGACCATGCGGGGCCCGCGTTGGGTCGGTAGTGAATATTCCAATACCTGCTTGGGGTCATGGATTCAATCTAAGCCATCCAATCATGCTGGTGAAGTTGGATGGTTGTGATCACTTCTGAGACTGATATGGACAATCCAGGTTCAAACATGCTCAATCGGGCTAGTATAACACACAGAGAGATGTATATGCTCAATCGGGCTAGTATAACACACCGAGAGTTGTAGCCTGTACGGGTATTTCGTACATGCTTCATTATTAATGCTTGGAGGTTCGTGTTGCTCTGTTGAGAACAACACTCAGTCGTCATGCCTCACCCAGAATGAGTACAGAAATACAAGGCTGGTTATGCATTAATTAATAATGTCGTAAATTCACAGTGGTATATGGGATTGTTGCCACATGCTCCAACCTAGATGAATTTCGTGTATTTAATTCACTGAATCGGGATTGTTTCCACATGCTCCATTCTAGGTGAATTAGTAAAGTGAAGAAGTATTCATCACTTATCGGCTTTATTCTTTGCAGGATATCAGCGCATAAATTTGGTTTTACAATTTTAGCCCTAAACTAAAATCCACCATCAACAAGGAGATTCTTCCTTCTTTGTCTTAGGAGCATTAACATGTTCCTTTTCTTGGGTTTTGAAACCATCCTCTTTGTTAGGAAAATTGCGAGATGCAATATCCTTGATTATATCTTGTGCCCAGGATGGTATGTTCTTTGAACTTGAACCTGTGTGGTCTAGATCTGCCAGTCGACACTTTGCTAATGTCTCTTGTTCAAGACGTTCTATATGTCCTCTTAAGGTATTTATTCCTTGTTGGAAATGTTTTTCTAAACATCTGTTCAGATATACCTCTTGACATGTTACAGTAAGAAGCTTTTCAATAAGGACCTTATTCCTTTTCTATGAATGTTCCAGCGAATGAGTAAGAATTTCACACTCTATAGTATGTTGATGAACTTCCTTGCACAAGGCCAGTTTTTGTTCCATATAATCTGCCATATTATTTTGAAGATTGAGTGTTTCTCGCTTTCCTTCACATATTATTACATTTAGTTGAACAATAAGTTCTGTGACATCATCTAGACTGTCAATAACTTTTCCATTTTCTGAATATTTTTCAACATGTTTGAAAAATCTTTCCAACATCTTTCGAAATTCAGAACTTGGGCTGACTAGTGAATCAAATCTCTTTTCAGTCGATTTTTCACTATGAATTGGATTCGAATCCAAAACATGTTTCTTGAGTTTCGAACTTACTCTTTTCGGATCAGTAACCTGACACCCAGTCAAGTCAATAGTTAAAGACTTTTTCTTTGATTTACGAAAAGACTTTCGAGACCAATTTCCATTGGTTTTCCTTGAGATCTTATTCTCATTATCTTGACTTACGTTAACTGAACCATCATTTGGATTCATTATTATAGGTTGGATCGCACCAAACACAGATTGTTAGATCTTTTCGTGTTTGCATGCTCTGATACCAATTGAAAAGGCGAGGGTACCCAAATATACCTAAAGCTAAAACTTTTCCTACCTATAAGTCCTTTCTCCGAAAGTGATTGTCTATGGACTGAGTCGAGACAATATAACTAATCGGTTCACACTTCGTGTGATCGTCTATGGATACGAGATCGAGACAATACAACAACGAAGTATGTTACTTGATAAAAAGGTTCGGACTTAACCAAACACAATATGATTCACTTATCAAGTAAATAGGAATTGACGTTTGTGTGATTTACTTTAATTATAATAAAACAATTATAATGCGGAAATATAAAGTAAATGACACATCAAGATTTTGTTAATGAGGAAACCGCAAATGCAGAAAAACCCCGGGATCTTGTCCAGAATTGAATACTCTAAGGATTAAGCCGCTACACAAAATTACACCTAACTTCGTATAGTTGAGACCAAGCAACTAAACCTATAGTTCACCTAGTTCCGTCTGTATTCCCACGCCTCCGACCTAAGTCACGTACTTGGAACAATTCCTTTGGTTCGTATTCCAAACAGTAAAGGAACAACAAATATGTTTGGTATCAACTCTCTTCAACCAAGTGATATGAGTCGGACAAAGGATTTTCTGTTTATCTTAACATAAACTCCTTCGTCAGGTCCTTAGATCTATCTTATGTTCAATTACCGAAGTAATCGTTTAAGATTAAGCCAACAACACTCTTAATCCAAAGAATTGTGTTGACGTCGATCTACTCAATTAATCAATCCAATCTATCACAAGGATAAACCAATTATTAATTGGATCCTCTTTTATCGAAACAAGTATTACGCACACCAAAGATTATGAACCCACAAATCAGAAATCTTCAATATCTTCTTTGTCTTCAAATCTTCTTAGATCTTCCATAAACACCTGCACACAGTCACTTGAATCTCTTGTGATCAATCACGCACAGAACGGAGTCTATTAACAATGGATTATCATAAGATCGTCTTTAGAACTAACAACAGTCTAAAGATCCCTGTCGAAACTCTGAACTAGTTTGAGTGAATCTTATATCAGAAGAGAAGATTCTCAAGCATAAACAAACTAGGTGCAATCAAATTTCAACCACCGTTAGTCAATCAAATCAATGAAAACAAAAGATAAACCGCAATTATCTAGTTTCCCACCAACGGTACTAATAGAGATTCTCAATCCCAAAGAAGACTTTAAACTGAGCGGCCGTAAGATATTTCACCTAATTAGGTTACTCTCCTCTCCGAATAGTCGGCTTCACCAGTAACAACACAACACAACAAGAGGTAGTTTGTTGTTACGAAGGATTAGTTTGCTAGAAAGGCAAACTTCAAGTATTTATAGACAAGGAAGTTTGGACACCAAGGAATTTCCAAAACTGAAAATATTCTCAAGATATTCATTAAAGCACAAATGCGGTTTCCATAAAACTGGAAATGCTCTGTCCAAAAATATTGATCGAAATCTCTCAGAAAATCTCTAATTAGTAAATGCACATTACTAATTCTTATTTTCCTAAAAATGAAGTTAATAACCTTAATTAAAAGATTCTTAACTTATTTATGTTTCGATCCTGGGATTCTCTTCCCTTAGCTATTAAGGAATAACTTTGAACAATTAAATAATAAACATTCACAACACGTGTTCAAAGTATGTCGACATCTTAAGTTTGTAAGTTCTCTTTCACACTTACAACCTTGAAACCGATTTGCCACACTTCCAAACAAGTTTAGAATTGGTTCATCTGAGTTTAAAGAACTATGCGATTGATCAAATAACATTCAATCACAAATCATGGGTTTAACGGTTCTACCAAAACAAGTTTCAGTTCTACCTTCAATGTGAGTACTGTGCATAATCACACTAGCTTTCCAAAAATTCGGTTGACTAGGATCGGTTCCCCACATATATATGGTATATAACTTATATGTGTTGCATATGTCCATAGGATCGGTTCCCCCTTCAGCTATAAACCTTGCTGCACCTCATACAAGGATCGGTTCCCCTTTGTGATGTACTGCACCTCTTACTAGGATCGGTTCCCCTTTCCCATATTTGGTCAGACATAAAATCACAAACCCGATCATACCATCTCAGGTGATTACTTAAGATCGGTTTTACTAATAAAAGTTATACCAATACATAAGTCAAGCCTTTGTGAATAGTTTTACCAAGAACACAACAAGTCATGAACGGTTCTACTAAATCACACATATTGGATGTTCACAAGATATGCAATGAATAACAATCCAAATAACGCCTGGCGATTTCCTTTTCGATTCACAAACAAGTTTATGAACTTACTTTCTTAGAACACATGTAAAACATTGTTCCCTAGGATGAAATCCTCACCTCATACCCATACATAATCACAATAGCATTCAAATAATTATGGCGATGTGTTATCTACGAAGTTTAATGGTTAAGCAATATACCTCGTATTGTATTCCTTAATACTATGTCTATCTAGAGTTCAAATATGCTTTGCAGTTTTGTTTTTAATATGCACGACTTGAAAGATACGTTAGGGAATGAAACAGCTCAAGTCAAATATCACTAACCTCAAGTGGAAGGATGATTGTTATCATTGTATCTCCTTGTTTCTTCACATCTTCAAGTCTTCGCAATACTTGTAAAGTCCTCATTATCCTAATACTTTCAAGCTAACCTATACGAAGTTGACTCTAGTACATAATCAAGCGACTCTTAACATGAGTTTTGATTCATTAAAATATGACATACCAACGCTTGGTGGGTTCAACCGAGCTATGGTCTAACATAAATCCCAGGAGCACTACTCAGAACAAGTTGGTATCTCCTTAAGTAATAACTCGGTTCTATTTACAAGGGAAACACTATTTGGCTTCACATGTGGAACTCAAACTTTCCCGGAAGCCTCTGACACATTTCTTTGGATGGGCAAGACATATACTGGGTCATAGTCGTGTAAGGACTATGCTGGATCGTGCAAGGTGACACGAGTTATTCAAGCTGCTGGGGATTTAATCATTAATCATGATATACCAGGTATCGTGGCTTTACTTGCTCGTTGGTGCATTCCTACTCATACTTTCATATGCAGATGGGGAGAATTCACCATTACTTTAGAATATGTAGTCGCTTTGTTGCATCTTCCAATTACTGGCAATTTCCATGAAGAGCTCTCAGCAGAGGAGAATGCGATATCTGACGTATTGGAAGCTAAAATGCACAAATTCAACATGTCGCCCAAAATTTGCTATGCTCAATGGTTGAGATACTGGTGGCCGAGAGATGGAGTTCCTGAAGAACCTGTTGATGGTACCTTAACCATTGCTGCTTTATTATGCTTGTGGCTCTCCAGAGACATTCTTGAAGATAGTGGACATTTGTTGAAGCCATTTGTGATTCCTTTCTCCATAAAGATGACTAAAGGTGAGAAACTTCCCATTTGTAGTCTATTCTTGGGTTCACTATTTGCCAATTTAGACTCCTTAGTTATAGACTCCAATGTCTCTAACGGCTTCATGAAAGTCGAAACATATGATAATACTATATTTCTCCAAGCTTTAATGTGGGAGCATCTTGAGATTTATGCTCCAATTCCTCGTAGCGTCTTGCAAGGACCCAATGTTGATACTCGTCATGCTTTCCTCGAGACAAATAATGCCAGGATTATGCGTTGGTCTACAAATCAGCCACAATACAAGATACGCCTCACTGACATTTTAGACATCGAATCTGAGTTCAATTTTCGCCGTTGGGTGTCAGTTCCTCCTCTTTTCTCAGAATTGATCACTTTCAATACTGCTGAAAAGAACGTCACGTTGAGAACTGGTGCTGGTCTGAGTGACGGAGAGAGGTCTTTTATATTGAGTTGCACTCCTGGTTACTTAGTATCAGTAATGCACGGAAAATTCCAGGTAAAAGAATATAATATCGATAGAGCAGCTCAACAAATGGGTGTCGATCAGTGTATTCCAGGTCATCGAATGAACAAGCCATCAGTTGAGCATCTGAAGGCTCACTTAGATTGCACACGTGAATATTTATTTCCATGCTTTGACCGAGCTACCTACGTAACTCCGGGTTACATAGACTTCTGGCGTCAACAACTTGAGCGTTTGTATAAGTTTGCGATGGATGTTAAGTCTCCGGTACGAGAGTTTCCTTCCCCTGACATGATTTCTGATCGACCAAGGTTGAGATACCTTTCCAGTGGTGACAAAAGGAAAATGCCTCCAGACGTGACACAGGTAAGTATCTCCCTTATGATTTTAGCAAAAGCATGATAATCACACCTTAATTATTTATTGATTTTGTGGTAGGATGGCCGTGCTGTGAGATCTCGAATCCATGTAGACTTCTCATACCTTTAAGAAAGTCCCCAGGGAGGAGAAGGCAGGAGCAAGACATCTTATAGGATGATACCGAATAATGTGCAGTCCCCAGTCGCTTCTTTGGTGAGTTGTTAGCACTTCCCTTATCATCACGATTTTCTTGTCTGTGTAATTAGTATCCCAAAAAGAGTATTGTTAATTTGTTTCAGAATTTTGCTCCATCTGTCATTGACGGTATTCATCTTGCCTCTATATGAACAATCCAGGACTCCAGTATCGATGAAGAAGTTGATGTAAGTATCCTCTTTTGTGCAAGTGATTACGACATTTCCTTGAATGAAGTAATGACAATTGTTGTTGACGCATACAGGAGGAGATTGTTGTGGAAAGCCAACACAGACAGGCTGTTCATACGTCTTCGAATAGTGGTGAGAAAGAGAACCTTCAAGAATTGGGACCGAATGGAGGTAATGGTGCTCCCAATGTTGATGTCGACCATATTAATCCTTCGAATGACTTGGAAACCCCTCAAGTAAGTACCCATCTCATATTCTCTTCATAGAAGTATAATATTGCTGATTTGAGATCGAATGAATGAGAATCCACATAAATGAATGAAATTTTTTTAGTGAAATACGTCACCGGAAAATTCAGAACTCAGCCTTTTAGTAAAAACGCCATAAAATCTTCATACGATGTCAGATTTTTGCAATCTACCCATGTATCCTTATGCCCACAAAATTTCCAAGCTTTAGCTTAGAAGCTTTTAAAGTTTTGAGCACGTTTAGGGGCCGAAATCAGCGAAACGGTAAACTTCCAGGGAACCTTCAGGAATTTTCAACTAGCATGTAGTCCGATGTTTTGGCCACATCTTTTTACTTGTTTATCCAATTGATATGAAATTTTGATATGTTGTAGAGAACATTCATACGAAGAGAATGGTATGTAACTTAACCTTAAATTCCTTACCAATTTTTCCCAGTTCATCGTCTTATACATGGCAGTATAAAACTTCTTCAGACGAGCTTGTTGAAAAACGTGTTTTTATGACTTCCATACTGCTTGCCCATATCTTGAGCATATAATAAAGAACTTGGATGGTTTTAGTTCACTTACATGCTAGAATTTATGATTTTTTTTGGTTCTTATGCTTGAATCCTTCTAATCTCATGTAATCTTCGTATTAGGTGCCAAATGCCGAAGTTGAGAATAATGAAACCAATGTTGATGATTCGAGCAATATGGATAATCAAAGTAGTGGCATTATCAGCCCTGATCCTCAGGTTCATGAGAAAATCGCTACTGAAGTCGTTGAGGAAATCGAGACTCCAGTTGTTATTGCTTCGACGGAAGAAACAAAGCCAAGAGCAGAAGAGATTGTCCCAGAAGAAGCTGTTACAATGACTATAGAAGCTGCTCCGGTAGTTGAGAATCGCATAGTGATACACGAATATCCTAATGCAGGGATTGTTTGTGAGCCTCCATTTGGTGTTTTACTCCCGTATCACATATCTGTTGGCGGATTCAGCGTTCCCACTTGGTATACCAATATGTATGAGATGTTGTGGAAGATGTATGGTCATATCGTCATTACAAGAGATCCTGAACGCAGCTACTTCTTGACAATGCAATTGGGAAACATATTGAGTGTCATAGATGATATTCGTACCAGGGACAGAAGTACTGTCACTCGAGATGTACTCTTTGATTGGGAGTACAACTTGGAGAAATCTAAAGAACTCGGTTTTAACTTGAAGTGGCTTCGTCAGAAGATCAACACCATCAAGGATGCAGTAGTGAAGAATATACCTTTTACTAGTGATGCTGTGGTGGAGAAAATGGCCAAGATCGCCGAGTTGACTGAAAATCTGGAGTTCGAGAGAGCAGCTTTGCAAGTCTTGGAGAATGCTGAGAAGCAGAAATCATACTTTGATGGCTTCATTTAGTTTTCTTTTCCATAATCTCCTAAACCTTGAACTATTGAGAGATATGAGATTTTACTTTGGTTTTAACTTTTGATTGGTTTTGAATAAGTAAATGACTGAGGATTTTCTTTTGGATTTTGGATTTGATAGAGATTTTCTTAAATAAAAGAACTTTGGTAAATTTCTGAATTCAAATACTATGCAAGTATTGCAAACGTTTTGGAGGAATTGAAAGGACAGGTAAAAGAAAATCCTAAGATGCAAACGTCAGATGTTTTGAGCGTTTGTCTTAGACAAAAAACACCTAATGTCGAATGCTTCAGGAATCAAAAGTTTTGAGCCAATTCTCATGAATCACTGGTACACTTGTCTTGCCTTTCATGTCAGCCAATTTGTAGTATCCTGCAACTGCTGACTTAGCAATCATAAAAGGCCCTTCCCAGTTAGAACTCTTTGTGGAATGAAGATTACATTTAGTTGCCTTAAGAACCAAATATCCTTCATGGAACTTGTTAGGCTTGGTTGCTCGTGCCCTGAATATCTTCGGTTGGTTCAGAATTCCTTGTATAGTGGGATTCCATGTTGGTGGAGCTTTCCAATTCTGCGACACATGTGGACACTCGTGCAAGGGAGAATATTTAGGATATTGATTGTGAAATTCAGTCATTATTCCAGCAATGACTGTGTTAGTGAGACGATGGATTCGGAGAGGTTCCGCGTCTAACCATTTGGTGAAGTATTGCTAAGGTGAGACTAACCACTCATAACGTTTGGTGACATCTGAGTTATGAGTAAGATCAAGTACCCTGACCAAAGTAGCATATTTGAAAGTTGGTAATATAGATGCATGAGGGGGAATGAGACTTTCCTGAGTGCGGAAACTCTTGACGAATTCATGTGCGCTCTCTTCGGGTTTTTGTGTGAGTTCTATCAAGGCTTCGACTTTCCCCAGATGTTCGAATGGTAGATCATCTTCCGCTACTTCCGAGTCAGAGCTTTCTTCAACGGAGAAATGTGCAATTAAAGGTGTTGCAGTTACCTTCTCAGCATGAATCCATGTCCGTCCGAGGATCATGTCATATCCTGGATCTTCTCTGATTATACGAAACTTGGTTTCTGACCATGTTGAACCAGTTTTCATCTTGAGAATGATGTAACCATATGCGTCTCTGGGGATTCCTTCATGGTCTCTGACTGAGACAGGAGCATGAGTGGCTTCTTGCCGGGTGATGCCCGCGGCTCTGAGAGTCTTCAAAGGAATAATATTAACAGCAGTGCCAACGTCGACCAGCTCTCGCTTGAATTAATTTCCCTTGAGATGGACTGTGGTGAGAAGTACCCAGTCGTACATCTCTTTGTCTGTTGCTGGAGGTTCGGGGAGTACCTCTTGAATTGCTAATCGTTTCCCTAACACGATGTGATTCAATGCAGCAAACATATCATTTCTTCGAGCCTTCGACAAGTACAACAACTCACAGAATGCTCAATTAAGGATTGAACTGCTTCTTTGATTGGCTGCTCAGAGAGTGTAAATGTTCTGATTGGGAGAGGATTTTTCTGCACTCCTTCAGTCCTCAGTTCTCCTAAATCAGCCTTTTCTTTGAATATGCACTTCAAAGTTCTGCAATCACTTGTTGGATGGCTGACATATCTATGGAAACGGCAGTAGCGTGGATTTTCCATTTGTTCATCGGTTGGTTCCCTTTTGACATGAGGTAGTTTGATCGCACCATATTGAATCCAGACTTCCAATAACTTAATCACTTCTTCCATGGGAAAAGGGAAGTCAGGCTCTTCCTGATCATTCTGTTGATGCTGAATCTGTGGTTGTGCATTTCTAGCATGATTGTCCTTCCTTGGCGCTTTTGGAGGATGAGACGTTGGAGGAGCATTTTTATGTTGTTGTTGTTGATGGTGGTTTTTAGCTTAGGGTTAAAATCGTAAAACCTTACATCTGATGTGACGTCACTCTGTAAGGAAACGGTGCTGTGAGTGCTAACCTCTCCACCGACATATTTATTGAGTCGTTCAATATACTTACATGAAATTTATCCAGACTGGCGAATGTAGCAACCATCCCAGATGTTTTATAAATTTCGGCGCCTCGCCTATATTCACTTAATATAAGTTCCTTTGAATGCCTTCTATGCTATTTTCTCCGGCAAAACCCGTAATGTTGATATGGCATGACGATTTGTGTTCACTCGCAGCAGAGTAGCACGAATTTCCAAATATCAAGGATAAGGTCTTTGCATAAGGTATTCAATCAGAAAAAGCATGCTGCTCTCTGGTAATGAACTTAAAAGAACTCTGTGTCAATACATAGAATTCTATCAATTGCCATGACTAACTTTCGGAAGTTAGGGTTTTGCGCCTCGCGCAGTATATCAGACCTTGCTTGTAGAAATTAAACCTAGGCAAACTAGGTAATTAATCCGCCATGGGTTAGCAGGCGCAAAACCTTACCCAAAATCAGAAAACAGGGAGCCGCAGCAGTAAAGGGAGGCGTGGCCATGCCTTATGCCAACTGGCACCACCTGCCATTGGCCACACCCCTTCCTAAACCGACCCTATTTCTCTCGACCAATCGTGTCGCCTCAAATTAGCCACGCGCACATAAGTTGTGGTTGGGCCCATACTCGCCGGCCCTACTGCCCATCGACCAATCAGGTCACTCTAAAGCCTCCACACTCTCACCATAAGTGTAGCCACGCCCATGCTTGGCCGGCCCCTTTCCTCGGCCAATCAAGTTGCTCCAAACTTGCCACCATACATTAAAGGCCAAACGCACCCTGTCGCGCCACCATACTAACTGGCAAGCCAAACACGCCTTACCACAACAACATATTGATCGGCATGCCAACATGCCACTCTGTCGCGATAGCATGCCACTTTAGCCTTGGCCACGTCGCCAAGCCCTAATTTTTACCACGACGCCAAAACCTAGCCTTGGCCACACCGCCAAGCCCTAATTCTTACCACGGCGCCAAAACCTAGCCTTGGCCACGCCGCCAAGCCCTAATTCTTACCACGACGCCAAATACTAGCCTTGGCCACGCCACCAAGCCCTAATTCTTACCACGGCGCCAAATCCTAGCCTTGGCCACGCCGCCAAGCCCTAATTCTTACCACGACGCCAAATCCTAGACTTCGCCACGCCGCCAAGCCCTAATTCTTACCACGGCGCCAAATCCTAGCCTTGGCCACGCCGCCAAGCCCTAATTTTGGCCACAGATCCAAACCTTAGTTTTGGCCATGCTACAATGCCACAGGCGTGGCCATGCCACAACGCCACTGGCATGCCGCCATGCCACGGCTATTGGCATGCCGCTACCCCACGGCTACGCCAGGCGCCACTATGCTAATGGCGCCACTTTGTTACACAACAAAGATGTGGCCATAATCAACGACTACCCTTCCTCATGAGATGTAATCTTAGCCATTCAAGTTCGCCACAAAACTGACGGACTTGTGGAAAGTTTTAGGCGGCCAACCAAGGAAAGCCTAATAGCATCACATGCTATTTTCCTATGGCAAAGTCTCTTGACTTTGACTTGCCACACATAGAAACCTGCTACACGTTTTCCATGAAAACACTCGAGATATCAAACATGTCACAAACTGGGGGATACTCATCAGGGTATTGGTCTGGCGGTTTACAGCGTGCGGCGTGTAATGCGCCCGTTACAAGAAAGTGTCATGAAGTAGGAAAATTAGTGGTGGTGAAAAGTAACGGTGTAAACAATTCATTTCCTTCATCATGGAAGCGTAATGACTGACGGTTACACGAATTCACTTCCCTCATCATGGAAGCATAACGTCTGACGGTTACACGTTACTCTATTCTTCCACCACTTAATCGTTTCCACTTCCTACGAGACCAGGGTACGTTTTAATATGACTTGTATAAATAGGCTTCACCTATTTTCACCAAACAACAAGTTTTGGTCGGCAACAATACAATATCTAGAAATCACCTGGTAACTTTCCATTCTGCTAACCAGTTCTACTTCCGATACAAGTCATAAAACAAACCACACCTTCAGAATCAACGATTTTGGTCTTAATACTCTCTTCGCTTCCCTCCCTAAGACCAACCCTTCTCCTTCACTTTGTGACCGAAGCAAGCCTGGAACGGCCATTTCTTGGTTTAGGCCAGGATTGTACAGATTGATCTCTCGAATGAAAAGTACTCCCGTGCAGTGTATTGTTTAGGGTTTAGATTCATTTCTTACCCACACACCCGAAATTACCAAAATCAGCAGAAATAGTTTTCACCCACAAACAATTGGCGACCACAGTGGGAGGTCAAATCTCTCGGTTACAACTCGATTTCCAGAAGATGGTTGGTCTTAAAACCGAGTCCGTGATCCCAAATTCCGCCCTGACTCTGGCGAATGGCGATGTCTCTTTCCCCAGCACGATACCTAATGGCGCAGCCGATGGAGGAATTCCAAGGTTGGCTGAATTGGCACGAGTTTAGGAAATCCATACAAGGAACATGGACCTGATGAAGGAGACGATAAACATCATACTTAACTTTCTTATCAGATTTACATCAGATTTGAGCGGTTCACCCACCCCGGTAATTCCAACACTGGGGACTGACGTCACGCATGATCATTCTCAAGTCAATACCTTTACCACCAATCAGAGACCGGTGAACCAGGAAGAAGCCGCGTTGGTGGAAAGTTTATGCGAACTTCTGTACCTTTCAAAGGACCAGCGAGCGGAGATATTTACTGCGATTAATCAATAGCCTTAGATGCGTGTTTGGTTACTTTATGCTCGGATGCTTCAAGAATATCAGAAATGTCCTTCAACAATTTACATTTACTGTAGACGACATGATGGCAGAAGAGGGACATAACCGAGCCTTGCACGTCACTGCTCGCATCAAGGATTCAGAGTTCAAAAGGGCCCTTATCGACACGGGGGCGTCCTCCAATGTTATTACTCTCAGAACACTCATGACAGCCAAGGTGCGACCAAGTAAAATTATACGACAGCCTACCATGATGACAGATTTCGAAGGCAACCTAACCAGCACGTATGGATACATCAACCTGAATCTGTCCGTAGGACCAATCCAGTCGAAGGTAAAGTTCGAGGTAATCGAAAAGGATCCAGACTACCACATGATACTGGGAAGACCGTGGCTCCACGATAACATGATCATTCCTTCAACATATCACTAGTGCCTAAAGACCATTTTGAATGAAGAAGTTATTCGCATCCCCGCGTCATTATCTCCTTATGCACCAATCTGTGGTATGGAGATGATCGAACCAAAGGAAAATTCGCGGGACTCATCGGGAAAATTTCTTTGCACTCCACTCCCGACATGGACATCAATCGAAGAAGAGGACATGCTCACATCACTGCACCAAGAGACTCAATCTCGCGCCATCCCTCCAAAAGAAAAGCACGCCAATTTCCCCTCATCAAACAGAAATATGACTCATGCTCATACCAAGCGGGAGTGGGCTTTTATTGCAAGTCATGACGAAAAAGGGAAAACCGTATATCGGCGCCGTTGTTAGCAATTAGCAGGGGAGACTACCACCCATTCTCTCCGCCCAATGGAATGCAATCACAGCAGCGAGCCACAAGAGGAGGTTCCGGATGCACCACGACAACTGCAGGACGGAACCAACTCCACCACAGATGAACTCGAAGTTGTCAACATCGGAAGTGAGGAATCTCCATGGCCTGTCTCCATCAGCTCAACTCTATGTGCTGACAAACGCGAAAAACTTGTGGACCTTCTTAAGGAATATCAAGATGTATTCGCGTAGACGTACGAGGAAATACCTGGCCTGGATGAGAAACTGGCCACTCACCATCTACATATAATACCCGGATCCAAACCGGTTGTAGTTGCAGGATTTCCTACAACACACCCCCTATAATATTTTGTAGATCTAAATCTTATTAATCACCTAAATCTCAAATATAAATACTAGAAATATAAATAGACACACAAAATTTTTTACATGGTTCGATCAATGTGATCTACATCGATGGTTCTTCACTATGATTGTTGAGGTTACACAAGAATTACATTTACAATCTCCATTAATGGATATTTTGTAGAGCTCTAGATCTAATTTTAGGGGAAGAAGATGATAAAGAAAATAAAGTTTTTCTCTCTTTAAAAATCTCTCTCTCTCTCTCTCTCTCTTACCAAAATTATCCTCTCCTTTCTCTCTCCTGCTCTCCTATTTATATAGGTGTTTATATAGTGGGTGACAGCTATGTTGTCCCTTATTTTTGGATCTAGCTTGCGGCAATATCGCAAGAGCTTTAATGTTAATCTTCGCAAACACTCTAAACTTCGCAGGATCGTCACGCTTTTCTCTTGTTTCTGCCATCGTCATCTGTTACGTCGTTCTTCAAATCAACCTGCGACACTCGCAATGTGTTGTAGATGAACACTTCGCAAATATGTCCTTCTGGCGATATTCTGATCCTACATCTTGCCTCTTTTTTCTTGAATATTGCTTGAAGAGCGATCTTTAAGAAAAAATCCGTTGTTGTAGTAGTCTTTGATTTTTGTTGATGAAGGAACGAGCGGAAGAATACTGGACTTGAAAAGTACGTACTTGCCTCTATTCTTTTGCGAAGTTCCGAATCTTTGCGAAGTAAATAAGAAGTATCAACCCTTGAAGTATGCGAAGTATGAAGTATCTTTGAAGAAGTATAAGAAGTACTTAATCCTCGAAATATATAAGAAGTATGAAATGTCCTTGAAGTATAAGAAATATTGCCTCTGTTCTTGTGAAGTTATTATTCCATTTTTGGTGAGGATTCTTGCTATTCACTAGTGAACATTTCACTTTGGAAATGATTCTTGCCGAGAAGATGAAGAACATAAAATGTTTTCTTGGTTATCCATAGTTGCCTCTGTTCTTTATCTATGAGGGTAGAATCCTTGAGAAAGTGTTGATTGAGCGAATTGTTTTTGCAACTACACCGGTCAAACAATCTCCGAGACAGTTCAGACACGATGTGGAAGAACAGATCAAAACCGAAGTTCAAAAATTACTAGCCGCTGGTTTCATCAAACCCATTCACCATCCCACCTGGTTGGCCAATGTGGTTCCAGTAAAGAAGAAGAACGGCCAAATCAGGTGCTATGTTGACTTTAGGGATTTGAAAAAATACTACCCCAAGGACGATTTTCCTCTCCCTAACATTGATATGTTGGTAAACGCCACCAGTGGACACGGTATGTTCTCTTTCATGGACGGGTACATCGGCTACAACCAAATAAAGATGTACGAGCACGACGCAAGTAAGACAACTTTTGGAACTCCTCTCGGAAACTTTTACTATACCGTGATGCCTTTCGGTTTGAAAAATGCTGGCGCCACCTACCAACACGCCATGACCGCAATTTTCCATGATATGATGCATAAGCAAGTTGAAGACTACGTGGATGACATAGTGGTTAAATCAAAAACCCGGGCGGCCCATATAGAGGTTCTGCGACATGTGTTTGAAAGGTGTTGTGAATACAAACTAAAGATGAATCCTTTGAAGTGTGCCTTTGGCGTCTCTTCGGGCAAATTTCTAGGTTTCCAGGTGACCGCCGAGGGAATCAAAGTCGACCCATCCAAAACCCAAGCCATCCTCACGATGCCACCTCCACAAATTGTGAAAGAACTCCAGAGCTTCATGGGTAAGGTAAACTAGATCCGACGTTTCATATCAGGTTTAGCTCAGCTTATTGCTTCATTCACCCCCTTGTTGAATAAAGGGGCAAGTTTTGTTTGGACGACACTACAACAAGAGGCTTTTCGGAAGATTCAACAGATACTGTCATCCCCAACCGTCATGAAATCTCCTGCACAAGGAAGACCGCTGTGTCTCTACACTGCTTTTAATAATACTGTTGTCGGAGCTCTTCTCGCCCAAGAAGATGATAAAGGAATTGAGCACCCTATATACTACTTCAGTCGGACTTTGAGGATCAAGTCGATACCTTAAGGAAGAAAAAAGCGTGCCTAGCTCTAATTCACTCCCATTCGAAGTTTAGGCATTATCTCGCTCTCAAACAAGGTGGGTGATATCCAAGTCCGATCCTGTGAAGTTCTTACTTTCAAAACCGGCCCCGATAGGAAGGCCAGCCAAATGGATCCTCCAAATGTCGAGTTTGATAGCATATTCTCCTCCTTCAGATAAGGATGTACGAGAGCATGATGCAAAGCCGATACCTCAAGGAGCAGCCTCAAGAAGATAACGATGTCCACGCATCATATCGAGCAAGATCGCGGAGTCACTCTATCATAAAGTGTCGAAGACAAGATTAGTCACTTTATCGGGAGGTGGTACATGTCTATCATGCTATGTTGCCGAGGAATCCATTTTGGTTCCACGTTGAACTCTCATCTACAACAACATGCACATTAGAAAGAATAAAAGAAACCTCATTTCAAGCAAAGCGACAGAGGAACATCGTCACCAACATTTTGAAGCCACTTTAACATCGATGTTTCAACATGCTACACCAATATCTATCGTTTCTTTGATGCTCTTCTCGTCGTCATTCATCCTTCATGGAGAAGAGTGATAAAGGGGTGCGGCGAACAACTCATCGTCAATGTTCTATATGTATTTGAGGCTGTCAACACTTCCACCAGCATTATCTTCAAGACATATCAGGTTCTTTTCTTTCTACCGTGAGATGAAATAAAAGAGGGGAGTTAGATTACATCAGAGAAGAGAAAGTATTGATTTCAGTCGACCAGAGGCTTTGAAGACCGAAGTTTCAAGTTCAAGTTCGCCACCCAAGCCCAGGCTTGCTTTCAGCCCGAGAAGCGCACATGGCCGGCATTTAAAAATATCTGCGGTGGACCCACTCAACCAAGGTATACAACAAGCCCCACGCTCGAGAAGTTTAGGCACATCCCCACGATTGAATAAGCAGCGCAATTTGCTCTCCAAGCGAGCAAAGACCGAGCATCATGCTGGGGGAACACTTTTCCTCGGTCTCTTTTGATAAATGCTATTATCTCATGCCTACCACACTTATTGTGGTGCGAGGAGCTTCATGGGTAAGGTAAACTAGATCCGACGTTTCATATCAGGTTTAGCTCAGCTTATTGCTTCATTCACCCCCTTGTTGAATAAAGGGGCAAGTTTTGTTTGGACGACACTACAACAAGAGGCTTTTCGGAAGATTCAACAGATACTGTCATCCCCAACCGTCATGAAATCTCCTGCACAAGGAAGACCGCTGTGTCTCTACACTGCTTTTAATGATACTGTTGTCGGAGCTCTTCTCGCCCAAGAAGATGATAAAGGAATTGAGCACCCTATATACTACTTCAGTCGGACTTTGAGGGATGCTGAAGTCAGATACCTTAAGGAAGAAAAAGCGTGCCTAGCTCTAATTCACTCCATTCAGAAGTTTAGGCATTATCTCGCTCTCAAACAAGCCCCGATAGGAAGGCCAGCCAAATGGATCCTCCAAATGTCAGAGTTTGATATAACGTGTTCTTCCCCAAAAGCTATCAAAGGACAAGCGGTCGCAGATTTACTAGTAGCTTTCCCAGGAGAGGGTACCACAACACTGCACGAAGATCTTCCTGGAGAATTTCCGGAAATCTCTTTTGTCAAAGAAGAAGCGTGGATACTATTTTTTGATGGCTCTGCCACCCCTAGCAATAATACCGGAGGAGCAGGTGAGGTTCTAGTATCTCCAACCGGTGAAGTTTTCTCGCATTCTTTCAAGCTAGACTTTCATTGCACCAACAATTCAGCAGAATATGAAGCCTTTCTCATAGGGTTGTTATTAGCCAAGCAAACTGGAGCCACACGTCTGGAAATAAAGGGTGATTCTAACTTACTAGTTAACCATATTAACGGAGTATACGCACTGAAAGAGGTGACGCTGGCCCCGTATAGATCCGAGGCACAAAAGCTACTAAATTACTTCGCTGACGCGACCATAACACATGTTGGTCGTAGCAACAACAGACATGCTGATTGCCTAGCCACATTAGCATCAAAGCTGCAGTTCGAAGGTTCAGAAGAAACCCTGACGACGAAGAGATGAACCGTGGCATCAACATGGATTTTGCAATCTAAGGGGACTGAAGCCAGCGACTGGAGAACACCGATTATTCAAGAACTTAACAGCTCGCTTTCCCAAGGGAAGGTCGGCCTCAAAACCTTGAAAAACTTCTTCATGCTTCATGGGATGTTATACCACTAGAACCCAGATGGTTCCCTGTCAAAATGCCTCGGAGATGAAGAGGCACAACAAGAGCTTAACCGTATTCATAGCGAAATTTGCCGACAAACGTTGGTGGTAACACTTTATCGTCGCCTGCAACGCCTTGGCTACTACTGGCCAGAAATGGAGGCTCAATCTTGATTGCTCCAAGTATCTTGCTCCAATTGCCAAGCACCGCCGCATCAATTGGAAGTTTTTACTGTTGACCACGCTGGGGACTGGCAACAGTCGTACATCAATTATCTTCGTGACGACGTACTCCCTGCAAGCAAGAAAGACGCAACCAAGGTGAAGCAAAGATCCAAGAGATTCATACTCCATGAAGGAATCCTGTATCGAAAAAGTTTTGGAGGAGATTTATTACGATTCCTGGGCGAGCCAGAAATCCCAATCATGCTGAAAGAAATGCACGAAGGCGATCACCAAGGGAAAAAGAAGTTGTTTCTCCAAATACACGAGCGATACTACTGGACGACCATGGAGGACGATGCGGCTGCTTTTGTTCAAAGATGCCACAAATGTCAAATTCATGGAAATTTTATCCACGCACCCTCTACTCCCATGCATTCGGTAAGTAGTCCGTGGCCGTTTTATAGCAGGGGACTCGACATCATTGGGAAGATCAACCCGCCGTCATTAAAACAACATGAGTATATAATAACCGCAACAGAGTATTTCACCAAATGGGTCGAAGCCATCCATTTACGAGGGACTACTGGAGCCACCATTGCAGCGTTCATTAAGGAATATATCATTTGTCGTTTCGGCGTGCCCAAACACATCATCACCAACAACGGCACTCCTTTTGCCAACAAGTAAGTACGGGAGTTACTTGAAGAATATGGAATTAAACAAGTCTTCTCCACTATTTACTACCCCCAAGGGAATGGGCAGGCCGAAAGCAACAACAAGACTCTAATTCGAATCCTCAGCCGGACAATGCATGATAACCCTCGGACATGGCACGAACAACTTCCAATGGCGCTTTGGGCATATCGGACATCACCAAGGAGCTCTATTGGCGCCTCCCCTATTCTCTCGTCTACGGCGCAGACGCCATTCTCCCAGCAGCAATTAAAATCCCATCGGGTAGGATTGCCAAGGCAAGCGGAGTTCAATAGAATGAAGCCGAAACAGCAAATGCCAGGGTAGCGGAGCTAGATACTTTGGATTCCAGAAGAGCTAAAGCAGAAGATCACGCGCAAGCATACACAAATAGAATTTCCCGAGCATACGACAAAACTGTGAAACCTCGAGTTTTTCAAGTAGGGGATCTGGTGTTGAAGACCGCCAAACACATCCAGCAAGACATGTCAGCGCCAAAATTCTCCCCAAAATGGGAAGGGCCTTATGTGGTCACCAAAGCGTATAACTGTGGATACTACAAGGTCATCAAGGAAGATGGAGGCAAACTGGAAACAGTCATCAATGGAAAATGGCTCAAGGCATACTACGCCTAACCCTTACCCCACCTCTCGCCGTCTCATAGCACAGCTAGCCATGCATTTTTCTGTTTCCTTCACATCCCAGTTATCAAATTTCATTTAGTCAAAGCATATTAATGAAAATTATTTCTCCAAAACCAGTACAATTTTTTTTTTTTACATATGTTCGAGACCAGAAAGAAAACCAGGCGTCTCACAACTACATAACTCAGAAAAGCCCGTCCAATAGATTGTAATTCCTTGAAAGCATCATCTTCAACTTGTTTTGATATCTTTCAGTCCTACTCTTCAAGTTCTGGATAGCCTTTTCCACCTTTTGGGATTCCACGACCAGAGCCTTCTCCTCTTCCAAAATGGCTTTTGTGGCAGGAATGACGTTGGAAAGAATACCGGCTCTGTCAACCTTCACAATGTCAAGGCGATGCCGAAGCCAACTTACGTTAAACTCAAGGGATTCTGTAGTTGCAGGAAATCCCACACTACACCCCTCATTAGAATTTACTTAACTAATCCATTTGAAGATGAATAACTATCTATTTTATTGATTATTTTCTTGAAATGTTTACAAAGGAAGATAGAACAGAGCCAAAGAAATTACAATCACACTAAGTTTTCTCTCTCCTAATGACTTGCTTAACAATTCAAAAAGAACCCCTCCTCCATCAGACTGACTCAACCCTTTATATAGGGTAGTACACATTGGATGACAGCTAAGCTGTCCTTTATTTTCGGGAATGCCTTGCGAAATATCGCAAGTGTACATATACCAATTCTCGCGACACTCCTAAATCTCGCTGAGTCTTCACATTCTTCTCATGTTCTGGCTGTCGTCATTCATTGCGTCATTAATTATACTTCCTTGCGACACCTTCGCAATACTGTCGTTTATTAATCTCGCGAGATATTGATGCTGCGATATTCTGATCCTACATCTTGCCTCTTCTTATGTCTTCTCTGCGAAGGAGAGAATGTCATGAGAACCAATATTTTGAAATGCCGCGATCATTTATTTTCCACCAAATTTTTTGTCAACAAGGTTCCGTGAATTTAGGAATGACCGTTTACACGTGTCTAAAATTACCCTTTTTACCGGTACTTTTTAATGCTATCCGGTTACTCTTTTCCTGTCTATTTAAAGGAGAATTCACTATCCAATTTCTCTTTTCTTTTACTTCATCTTCTTCATTGTCTCGCAACTTTTTCAACTCTTTCTCTTCATCACCTCCTTTATCATTTCTCCACTATCATTCTTAACTCTTTGTTTCTATGGCTTCAAGGTTTGTGAATTTTGTTGAATTTGATCATTTTGTGATTGATCTTTCCCGATAAAGTTGTTTTATTCTCGAAATCGCTCCTTTTTAATGACTTTCCTGCCATTTTTATTTTAGCAAGAACAAATCTAACACCAAGTTCACCGTTGCAAACCCTAATATTCCCACGGGCTCGCAACCGAAATCCTTTACTTCTAAGAGAAAGACTGCGAATAACAAGGTATTTAAGAAACAAGGTTCTCTTTTAATAACAATATTGTTGCCTCTGTTTCTTATTTAACTTGTAATTCGCAGGATGACAAAAATGCTGATATATCTCCCAAGAAACCTCGCCATTTTAAACCTCGTCTTTTCTTTGTTTCTTTTCCTGGGTTCAAACTTACTACTTCTCCCGCATCATCTTCGCAGGGCAATTCATCTTCTCTGGCGACGTCTTCGCAAGATAAACCAATTCCTTCTTCTAAGGACAACCCACCTTCTCTTGCGATGATCTCGCATGATAAACTAGTCCCTGAATTTTCCGTTAATGAAATTCTTCAAAATGAACCCCTCTCAACTTTTACTCTTAATACCTCTATCTCATCTCCCCTTGTTGATCAATTTCCTTCGACTGGCATTCTTATGACTAAGGATGACTCAACTTTTGCCTCTTCCTCCATCATTTCCTCTTCCTCTGAATCTATCTCTCTTACTAAAGAAAACTTGGAAGGGATAGATATAGCTTTTAAAGTTTTATCGGCTACCATGAATGATGTTAAGAAAATTTCCACTGATCCTATCGATCTAGTGTTTATGAATCTTTGAGTAAGTATTTTGGTTCTGATACAATGTCGCGAGCATCCTTGGAACAAGAAATTAAGACCTTGAAGAATAGCCTTCATAATACTTCGTTGGATCGTGATAATCTTCGCAGGAAGAATGAAGAACTAAAAGGTATCATTTCCCCCCCCCCTTTTTTTTTTTTTTTTTTTTTTTTTTTTTTGAAGACTTTGTTCGCCTTTCAAGCTTTGAATCAGAAACGTAAAATGGAGATATATCAAGTGGAATCTATCGTGGAAGAAACTCGAACGGAAAGAGATGCTTGGATGGAGCAATATAACCGATTAGATAACCTCCATACATATTCTCGTTGATCGAGATAAATAATCTTACCCAAGAAAACGCCTACTTAGTCCAAACAAGAATTATTAAGTAACGAATTGTCGCATCTCTCATATTCTTTGACTAAATCTAATTTGGAGTTGGAAACCTTATCAGATGAAAATGGAACTTTGTCCCAAGAGAAGCGAGTTTTGTTGGATAAGGTGGCTATATCCTCGCAACAACTTGATGTTTGTCGAAAAGCACCGAATGAGCAAGAACAATCTATCTCGCTCATTGAAAAATAAACTCAAAGAAACCACTACCGAAAGAGATAAGCTTATTCGGGGTAGAATAACCCTAAGTGTGAAAACAAACCAGCTCAAGGATGAATATACCAAGTTAAAAGAATCTCATTCCTCCCTTGCGAAGGAAAATAATTTACTCGATTTCTAATGAAAAAGCTTGCGTTCTCGGTTAAAAGGTCTTGTCGGTGATGGTTTTGATAATGCCATGGATCATTTGGAGAATAGTTGCTTGGCCCCGACCCAACATCTTATCTCGCAAAAGGAAGGTAGTCATAAAATTTGACCGCCTCATCCGCCGTTTTCCTTTTCTAATTTCTTACATTACTTTTTATTTTTAACTCTGCTGTTCTTCTATATTTTCGCAGAATCTGAGAAAGATCTTCGCACTTCTCTGTCTACTTTGGAATCCTCCCATGCCAAGATTCGCAAGGAAAATACAACACTTGTCGCTACTCTTGCCCATTCTCGTGATCGTGCCACAAGAAGGCTTAATTATCTTAGCCATCTTAAAGATATCCAAAGTAGGAATCAACAGAAGGCACTTCTTCGTCAATTTCATCCCAAAGCTGAAGTTTTTGTGAATGAGATCTTACTTTCTAAATCCCTTGAACCTGTCTCTATTGAACCTTTGGAAGTTGAAGATGATGAAGTTCCTAACTCTCCCGATAGTGATTACGATTATGAAAGCTGCGAAGATATCGCGAACAATGAAATTGTCGATAAGAATCTTCATGAAAAATCTTCTGATGAAAATCCTCCAACTGGCGAAGATGAAGCTGAGAATCCAAATGAAAAAACTTTTGATGGAAATCCTCCAACTAGCGAAGGTGAAGCTGATAAAATTATTGAAGAACATTTATCATCTCCTGTTGCCGAGAATGCCGATGTATATGTAGAAAATTAAGCTACTCCTGCAATTTTATATCTTCCAGTCTCTTTTTTCGTATGACTTTTTGCATGAGATGCTTTTCAATATCTGTTGAAGTACTCTGTTTGATTGGAAAGACCAAGTCCCTTGATGAATAATCCCTTATCTTCTCTTTCTATCTCATTTTAGATTTGCAATTTTAATCTCGCAAGCGTGTTCGCTTACCTTTATTTATGTTGAAATTTATCATTGCGACAAGATCGCAGGATATCTTCACAAATGAAGAAATCTATTGATCTTGTCTTATCATTGATTGTGTGGTCTTATTTTGCCTCCCTAATTAAAGGTCTTATTTCGCCACCCCTCGTTGCGATAAAATTGCAGGACGTCTTTACATTTTCATGTAATGACCCATTGACCTTGTCTTATCATTTCTTTAGTATTTTTGCCTCTGCAGGATATTTTATTCGCGACAATATGACAGGTTTAAATATTCTTGCGAATGTAAAATCCCATGACATTGCCGTTGATAGGTGTAGAATACACCGTATTTACTATATAGAGTTTATGCTTTCTTTGCTATTTTTCGTGTGAATTATGTATCTTATGTCTGCTTTTGAGTTTATTAGGTGCAACGGAGTCATTTGGAGCAAAAGAAGGAGAAATCACTCATCTAGAGCGAAAAGAACGGTTGAACAAGAAAGCAAAGGGCTGTCGGTTATCTGAAATTGACAAGCCAAATTATCGAGGTGGCTCATATCCAACAGTGGGTGCTTTTAGTAATTCTCATCATTACTAGACCCTGAAAACAAGAGAAATGTTCCTCTTCTTCTTATTACCCTTCAAGAATTCAGAGAAGGAAGAAATACGGCGGCAACTATGATAGGTGTAGAATACACCGTATTTGCTATCTAGTAGTTACGCTTTCTTTGCTATTTTTCTTGTGAATTATGTACTTTACGTGTGTTTTTGAGTTATTAGGTACTCTGGAGTCGCGCGGAGGAAAAGAAGAAGAAATTATCCAATTTGAGCAAAAAGGCAACAAGGTCAATTCACAGGTGATATTTAGAGCATGCAAGGTTGCGCGAGAGAGGAGTTATGCGCGAAATTAAGCTGTCAGTCTCCTAGAGCTGACAGAACTGAGCATCTGGGTGGCCCTTAACCACCACAACGGAGTGCCAATATCCGATCCGTACGGTTAGACTCAATTAAGCTGAGTGTTTCTCAGACAACTCGAGTTTTCTTCTCTCTCCCGTTTTATTTCATCTCACCTGAAAACAAGAAATGGAGGCAATGTTGTGTTGCTGATTTACAGAGGATAGGAAGAAGAGATCTCGTGTTCTGGTGGAGATGTTCATTAGAAAATGAGGGAAGAATTGACTTCTGAGCTAGGGTTCTGTTCAAATCTAAGTGTGGAAGAAGTTAGGGTTCGAGCAAGAAATCAGAGATGGGTTTTTGCAAATTGTGAAGATTGGATCGGGAATGAAAAGAAGAGCAATGGCGATTGAGATCTTTGGGTTGTTATGATTGGAAGTTGCAGTTTGGAGGTTTTGTTGTCTTGTCGATCTCTCGAAATGAAGGAAGATTGAAATTGAGAAATTGGAGGAGAAATCAGTGAGGATATGCCGCTGCTGCTGTCGAGAAGCTAGGGTTAGCAGAACTGAAATGGTTTTGAGTTAAATCTGTGATGGAGATTGAAGGGATGATTAATCAGTGAATTGGGAATTGGCATTACAGGGATTTGGTGGCTGACTTGGGAGGAACTGTGACTCAGACGAATTTGAGCCAATGGTTACTATGGTGGTGCAATAGCTAAGGGGTTCTGCTGGTGATACAGTGAATTCATGGATGGAAGGAAGTTTACAGGGAAGCTTGGATGGATGCATTTGCTGTCTTGAGCTAAAATTGGTGCCATGTTGGTTACAGTGGAGATTCAAGGGAGAGTCTGCTAGGCTAGGCATAATGGAGCCGAATGAGATTGAGTGCGGTTCAAAGTTGTGATGTTAAGCCGAACTCCGAGATGAAGAATTGCAATTGGCTTTGGTGGATGAACTCGGGTGAGCTAATGGGTATTGCGGGTGGTAGTGTGTTGAGCACGGTGGAGATTTCAGTTGGAGGTTGAACTGGGATTTCTGCGATTGTGGGAGTTTCGAGAATCGATGTTGGTCTTGCAGCGTAGAGCGGTGGGTACCCATTTTGTCAGTAGAATTGGTTTACAAACTTCGGCTGTATGAAGGCAGAGATTGTGTTGGATGCTGTTTCAGATGGGAAGATGATTGGCCTAAGCTGAGTTACTTGCACTAGTTAAGATGCACTTGGAGCTGCGATGACCTGGATTATGGAATTGCAGCCGAGGGATATCGCCAAGAGGGAGACTTCTACTTGTTGTCTAGGGTTTCACATGATAGTTTTCTTCTTTGCTTTCTATGATGATTTCCAAAAACACAAGTAACTAAGTTTTTACTATTGGTTGAAGATGTAGTTGGATTTTGCAACCAAGTTATGATTTTTATGAATTAGTTTTCTCTCAATATTATCGTTTGATTTCTACGGGTTATAATAATTGCATGATTGATGTATTGCAATATGATTGAATGTTTGTTTAGTTAAGTCTAGAATTGATTGAACTCACATCCATATCTATAGCTATTTTAGGGTTTTCATCAAGCGATAACCTTGAATACGAGTAGCATGATATGATTCTAGGTTGTAGTGATACATCCTTGTAGTCATATGTAGAAATTGACCTTTGTTCGAATTGTTTGCGCAATGTATTACAATTGCATTGATTAGCCTATTTCTGAAACTTAATGCTCCTAGGAATTGAACTTGATTAGCGCAAGGCGTTAGGTTATTCTTTAGGTAGAATTCACATACGCAGCTCTAATGTGTGTGTTGATGAACTTTGGAAATTTATGGAGTATTCTTGCAATAAGGTATTCTAGGGTTTTTGATGATAGCGAGATTAAATACGAATTCTATTCATATATTCATAAACTTGTTTACAATTGAAGATGAAATCTTTATCCAATATTTTCACCTCATTGATTTGCGTGTTTACTTTTATTTGTTTTGCTTTTATTTTATTTTAGTATATAAAAATCAGCAAACCCCCGGTGTTTTACATAGGAAACCATAACATATTGACAACCAAGACCTCTCCGTGGGAACGATCCTTTCTTGCCCTTGCTTCATTATATATTTTGAGTAGTAAGAAAGTGTAATTATATTTGTGTCGGCTGACAACCGGTCAAATTTTGGCGCCGTTGCCGGGGAACTAATCCGGGTCACCCGCATAACAGGCGGGAATACTTACCACTATACTACAACGACTGCGATCAAATTTTGGCGCCGCTGCCGGGGAGGCAACGGTTGTCAATTGTATTTGGTTTCTTATTTTTGTTTTAGTTTTGTTTTACTTTTTCTTATTCTTTGGTTTGTAACCGAGTTTTGAGAATCTCGTTTCAGGTACCAATTTCTATGGACGGAGCATATTGGAGCAATCAATACGGCTTTCAACCTCAACAACATGAAAACTATCACCCTTATGGGGAATACAATCAAAACCAATCTTTTGGTTATGGTCAATATTCCACGTACCCTTTTAGTTGTTCTCATACATTCCAACCTTCTTACGGTGGGGATGTAAGTGAGCAACCACAAGGAGGGGAGACTAGTTTTACTCCTATTAATTTTTCCTCTAATTTGGTAGATGAAATGCAACAATTTATGGACATCATGGAGTCAATTCGTAGACAACCAAGCGTGGAACCAATTTCATCGACCGAATGTGCTCATAGTATGTATGGCCCAATTTCTGATCGTAGTTATGATCATTCACCCATTCAAAGGGAAGATAATTGGCCTAACAATACTGAAGTAAGTAATTCTAATTTTGCCTTGTCGGATAAGCTTTACAAACAAATGGAACACTATATTCAGAATTTGGATGGATCACTCCAAGAGCTTCAAAGAGGTGTTTCCGACGTAAGAAAGGGCATTGATGAATACATAGAGGAAATGAATAATTATGTTGAAAAAGGCGAACCTTTGGGGACTTTCGTTGATATTTGTGTAGTTAACTCAACTCTTGATCGTAATAATGATCATTCACCTATTCAAAAGGATGAGTTAGAGATTAGCAACACTAAATTCAGCGACGAACAAGATTATGTTGACTATGATAGTGATGATTATTATGAAAATACATCGCTTAGACCAATTTATGGTGACATCCCCGAGGAGTGTACAACGGAGTCTTTTTGGGATCAAGATGAAGACGAAGAGGAATATGTTGACACTTGTGTAGATTACTCGAGCATTGATCTTAATAATGATCAAGAGCCTATTCAAAGGGTGGAGCTTGAGGATGATGCATTTTCGAGTGTTCTAAAAAAGTTTCTTATAATAAAATTTGGATCCGCAAAAGAGTATGTGCCTTACAACAAAGAGGAGTATGTTGAGAATGAGACCGTTATGACCAATATTGTGGAAGACCCAATTGAACTTGTGAATGATTGTAATGATGATGTTTATGTCGAAACTTTGGTTAAGGCAGAAACGGACGAAGAATGGTTGCAAGGTTTGATAGAGGACCATGATATACAAGAGGTGAATTATTCACTTGAGTTTTTCAAGGATGAAGAGGATTCCGTGATAAAAGAGATTGTGCAAGGTTTGTCTAATCCGTTGCCTATTGTTTCTTCTCCTTTACCTCTTATTGGTTTGAATGTATGTGCTTCGGGAGTATTGTTGAATGACTTTATTTCTCGTTTTCCGCCATTAGAGATATTTGATTCTCATACTATGCAGGTTATGGAACAAGAAACCGTGGAAGTACCCGACTTCTATATTCTTTATACACTTCCATGTGTGGACAAGAATAAGTGTAGGGGAAGCTTTTATCGGTTAATAGCTTCATTTCTGTTTTACATTACTAATATTTGTGTGAAGCTAGTGTTTGCAAAACAGGTTCTATGGAAGGATCCCCAACTTTTCAGATTGTTGGTATATGGGGAATGAATCTTGCGAGGATATAGTCGGGCTGACGACTTTAAACCAAGCGCTAAGTGGGAGGCAACCCACCGGTTTTGTATCTCTTATCTTTTAATTTTTCTTTTCTTGTTTTTAGCTTTTTCTTTTCGCATATTGTTATATGATTTCCCACCTAGACTTTCTTTGGACGATTCAATTTACATTGAGGACAATGTAAAGTTTAAGTGTGGGGGAGTGGTTAAGCATTTGCGTTGTAAATTTTTCAATTTTTTCAACTTTTTTGTGAAATAGTGAATAAGAAAACTCCAACTTGTAGTTAGTTTAGAGTCACATAGTATACATGTCGCTAAGATTACATCGAGAATCTCATAAGAGTGACTGAACTTAGAGATGACAGAGAACATGATCGGGTTTCTTACTTGTATGAGAGTTAAAGTTGGATTTAACAATGCCAGTGGAAAATAAGGTGCAGACTGAATTCGGTATTAGAGTAGTGATCCCCTATAGTGGAGACTACCCAAGTTACATAATGTGAGGCACCGACCTTCAATTCTTTGTACCTGTCTAAATTTGTGCTTTTAGAGTGTGTGTCACCGTACGTAAATTCCGGGAAGAATGGTGAGCTGCCCAAACTCCCACCATATAAGCACTATTTTGATCTCTTGAGTGCTATTTTTATCAACCATGATGGTGACATCGAATTGCTAACTTACATACCACTTGTAATCTTGTTCGCAGTTAGCACCATCCACTTTATCTCTCTCTACACCAACAGGTCCATAGAAACACCATCATCATCAACAAGAGGAGCATCACAAATTCGAAGGAAAGTTGAAGACGTTCAAGGTTTACAAGCAAAAGTACAAAATTGAGCAGATTTCAGACTTTATGTACGAGAGCGAATATTATCAAGATGAGAGTTCGAGAAGTCTATGATATCAAGACATATAAGTTGTGAAGAATCAAGCGGTAAAGTACTTACACCATGGCCATTTGTACTTATTTTATTTTCAGTTGTGTTTATTTCTCTTGTCTCAAAAAAAAAAAAAAAAAAAAAAAAAAAAAAGAAAAAAAAAAAAAAAAGAGACAAGAGAAAATTTTTAGGTTCGTTAATAGTTTTTTATTATTTTGTTTTTATTTTGTATTTATTTTTCTTGTCTCATAAAAAAAAATAAAAGAAAAAAAAAAAAAAAAAAAAAAAAAAAAAAAAAAAAAAAAAAAAAAAAAAAAGACAAGAAAAAATTCATTGTATCATATTTTGGGTTTGTATAGTTTGTTTTTAGTTTTATTCTTTCAATAAAGCCAATGGAAAGAAGGAATATCCATAATGAAGTTTCAAGCGACAAGGAATTTGAGGAAATAATTAAATTGTCGAGATTCTACGAGGTTCAAGAGTTATCATCAAGAGTTAAAGACCGAAGACGAAGATGAAGACACCGATAGAAGACCGAAGACGTTTCTATGGATGCTGTGAGAGTGGTGCTAGCTGCACGCCGAACGGATAACGAGGTGAGTAAGCATATTCCCACCTTCGTTAAGTGGTTGATTTCCTTTCGTAGAGATCGTCAGAAAAATGGGTTTTCAAAAAAATTATAAAAGATGTGGGTTTTCAAAATATTTTGGAGGGTTTTGCCTTCCTACCATTCAACGTGTCTCAGGATTTCTCTCTTCATTCCTACCTGGACACATGTGTGACCCATAAAAAGCTGTTTATTATTGAGAGCAATATCATAAAACCCTTTCTTGTGAGGCAGAGTCGAGACTTTCGATCACTCCGAACCCGAATTTTAGTCGAGAATGGATGGTTATTTCTCTCTCAACTTTTAAGAATGAGATTGTGTTCATTTATGTGTCTAACTTCTTATGACTAGTGTGCAGAATCTCTATGTCTTCTTAGCGCGTTGGATGCTATCATTACGGAGAACTAGTAAGTTGGAAAAATAGGTTTTGTGGGTATATCTCTAGTAAACCTTCACGAGACTATAACTCGTCCACTAGGGACACTTAGTGGTTTAAAGGCTTGTTATTTATGCTAAAAGTGACCATAGCCTCGACGACACGGAGTTGTTGTATTTTATTGTTTTGTTTGATTTTCTCGAGGACTAGCAAAGTCTAAGTGTGGGGGAATCTGATAGGTGTAGAATACACCGTATTTGCTATCTAGTAGTTACGCTTTCTTTGCTATTTTTCTTGTGAATTATGTACTTTACGTGTGTTTTTGAGTTATTAGGTACTCTGGAGTCGCACGGAGGAAAAGAAGAAGAAATTATCCAATTTGAGCAAAAAGGCAACAAGGTCAATTCACATGTGATATTTAGAGCATGCAAGGTTGCGCGAGAGAGGAGTTATGCGCGAAATTAAGCTGTCAGTCTCCTAGAGCTGACTGTAACCGAGCATCCGGGTGGCACTTAACCACCACAACGGAGTGCCAATATCCGATCCGTACGGTTAGACTCAATTAAGCTGAGTGTTTCTCAGATAACTCGAGTTTTCTTCTCTCTCCCGTTTTATTTCATCTCACCTGAAAACAAGAAATGGAGGCAATGTTGTGTTGCTGATTTACAGAGGATAGGAAGAAGAGATCTCGTGTTCTGGTGGAGATGTTCATTAGAAAGTGAGGGAAGAATTGACTTCTGAGCTAGGGTTCTGTTCAAATCTAAGTGTGGAAGAAGTTAGGGTTCGAACAAGAAATCAGAGATGGGTTTTTGCAGCTGTGAAGATTCAGATCGGGAATGAAAACAAGAGCATGGGCGATTGAGATGCTGGGTTGTTATGATTGGAAGTTGCAGTTTGGAGGTTTTGTTGTTGTCGATCTCTGAAATGAAGGAAGATTGAAATTGAGAAATTGGAGGAGAAATCAGTGAGGATATGCCGCTGCTGCTGTCGAGAAGCTAGGGTTAGCAGAACTGAAATGGTTTTGAGTTAAATCTATGATGGAGATTGAAGGGATGATAAATCAGTGAATTGAGAATTGGCATTACAGGGATTTGGTGGCTGACTTGGGAGGAACTGTGACTCAGATGAATTTGAGCTAATGGTTACTATGGTGGTGCAATATCTAAGGGGTTCTGCTGGTGATACAGTGAATTCATGGATGGAAGGAAGTTTACAGGGAAGCTTGGATGGATGCATTTCTTTGTCTTGAGCTAAAATTGGTGCCATGTTGGTTACAAGTGGAGATTCAAGGGAGAGTCTGCTAGGCTAGGCATAATGGAGTGAATGAGATTGAGCCGCATGTTCAAAGTTGTGATGCATTTGGTTTGAACTCGAGATGAAGAATTGCAGCCTGGGCTTGGTGGATGAACTCAGGTGAGCTAATGGGTATTGCGGTGGTAGTGTGTTGAGCACGGTGGAGATTGATTGGAGGTTGAACCGGGGATTTTGCGATTGTGGGAGTTTCGAGAATCGATGTTGGTGTTGCAACAGAGCAGTGGGTACCAAATTCATTGTAGAATTGGTTTACAAACTTCGGCTGTATGAAGGCAGAGATTGTGTTGGCTGCTGTTTCAGATGGGAAGATGATTGGCCTAAGCTGAGTTACTTGCACTAGTTAAGATGCACTTGGAGCTGCGATGACCTGGATTATGGAATTGCAGCCGAGGGATATCGCCAGGAGGGAGACTTCTACTTGTTGTCTAGGGTTTCACATGATAGTTTTCTTCTTTGCTTTCTATGATGATTTCCAAAAACACAAGTAACTAAGTTTTTACTATTGGTTGAAGATGTAGTTGGATTTTGCAACCAAGTTATGATTTTTATGAATTAGTTTTCTCTTTATATTATCGTTTGATTTCTACGGGTTATAATAATTGCATGATTGATGTATTGCAATATGATTGAATGTTTGTTTAGTTAAGTCTAGAATTGATTGAACTCACATCCATATCTATAGCTATTTTAGGGTTTTCATCAAGCGATAACCTTGAATACGAGTAGCATGATATGATTCTAGGTTGTAGTGATACATCCTTGTAGTCATATGTAGAAATTGACCTTTGTTCGAATTGTTTGCGCAATGTATTACAATTGCATTGATTAGCCTATTTCAAAACTTAATGCTCCTAGGAATTGAACTTGATTAGCGCAAGGCGTTAGGTTATTCTTTAGGTAGAATTCACATACGCAGCTCTAATGTGTGTGTTGATGAACTTTGGAAATTTATGGAGTATTCTTGCAATAAGGTATTCTAGGGTTTTTGATGATAGCGAGATTAAATGCGAATTCTATTCATATATTCATAAACTTGTTTACAATTGAAGATGAAATCTTTATCCAATATTTTCACCTCATTGATTTGCGTGTTTACTTTTATTTGTTTTGCTTTTATTTTATTTTAGTATATAAAAATCAGCAAACCCCCGGTGTTTTACATAGGAAACCATAACATATTGACAACCAAGACCTCTCTGTGGGAACGATCCTTTCTTGCCCTTGCTTCATTATATATTTTGAGTAGTAAGAAAGTGTAATTATATTTGTGTCGGCTGACAACCGGTCAAATTACGTTCTGAAAATCAGTGAAATGAGGTGATGGAGAAATTAACCGATCAACTCAGGTTGCGTAGAAGAGTTGGTAGTGTGTCGATTCAAAGAAAACAAAAAGGGATTAAGTTAGGGTTTACTGAGATTGAAATCGAGAAATTGGAGGAAATCAGTGAGCTAGGATAAATGAAAAATCGATTGAAGTTGGGGTTTTGTGTAGCGGCTACTGGTGACGGGTGAGGCTGATTTAATGGAGATGCTGGGGTTGTTGTTATGCATTGGTTGAGCTGGTTGAGGTTCTGATGAGGATTGACGGCGGGATTGAGAGCAGATCTGGTTTGTGTTGTTTTGATTTTGGAGTTGAAGAAGAGTTAGAAGTGGTTCTGTTGACATTGAAGCCTGAGAAGGGAGGAGTTGGTGCTGGTACTTTAAAACTGTAGTTGTAGCTGTTGCAAAGAGGAAGGAGCAGCTACAGATGGAGTGCAGGCTTGCTGGAGGTTTGAGCTGCTGTGATGGCTTGTATGGAGTTGGAATCGATGATGGGAATGATTTGAGTTGTTAAGGTGATAAACTGCAATTGTTGAACAAGAACAAGGAATTAGAAGTGTGGCTGCACTGGTAGTGATGAGGAATGAGTTGTTGCTGCTAATGACAGAAATAGCTAGTGGGTGCAACTCAGATGATAAAGAGGAATGAACACAGAGATAGAAGCTGGCAATAGATGGAACTGAGTTGCAGGAATTGAGATGAGCTGTGAACTTAGGAGGTGGTGCACTGAGTCAATTGCAGGTCTGGGTTCTGCTAATGGATTTTGTGAAATCAAGGTATGAGGTTTTGGTGGTGAATTTGGTATGAAATGCAATGGGATTGGCAGTTCATGGCTCAGGTGGAGGCAATGAGCTGCAGGTCTGGAAATTGAGTAATGGTTGTGAACCAGTTTCAAGTTTATTATGCTGGTGGTTTGAATTCAGATCTGGGATGATGTAGATGGCTTGGCTGAGATAATGAGGTTGCAGGAATGGTTGTATCTGATGTATGTCTAGGCTATACTTGTATCTGTGTGAATTGCAAGGGGGTGGTCTTGTTGTGGAGTATTGCAGTGGAGCAAGAAGCTGCAGAAATGGGTTCCTAAGGTGGTGGACATAGTGAGTGTGTGCAGTGAGCTGAAATAGCAGGGGAAAGATGTGGATGAATCTTTACAGTCCAAGAAGTGAAACTGGTGTTGATGTTGGTGGAAGATTGACAGGATATGGAGACATGGATGTTTCAGAGAAAGGGAAAGTTGAAGCTGCACAAGAGCTGAAATTTCAAGTGCAGCCATTGTTAAGGAGATATGTACTACTGGGAGCTGGTTGCTCTGTAGTTGCAACTCAGTGAGGATTTTGATTGAAGCTGCAGTGGTTGTGCAACGGCAGGTGCAGCTGGTATAGATAGGAAGTTGAGGGCCATCATAGCCTGTGACCTAAGCTAGATGGAGTTTGGTGAGCCGGTTCGAGATGGAATTGTTGCAGCTAAATATAGCTGCAGTGTGGTGGTGTCTTTGAAGCTGCAGGTGGGTCACTGAGGTGAAGGTTATGACTGAGATTGGAGATGCTGCTACTGGGATTACAGGGCTGGTTGAATGGTGTCAATAGGGCTAGAATGAAGCTATGCTGTTATGGAGCTGAGTTGGTTGCATTAGCTGTGCTATGGAACTCAAATGGTTGTGGTTGGTTGTGTGTTGGACCTGACCTGTTGCTGCAAAGTGATTTGGATTTCAAAATAACAAAAACAGGGAAGATATGGTTTGATTAAAGCTGCAGTTTTGAAGGCATAGCCATAATGGCTGGATAGGCAGCTATGATGCACAAGGATGGTGCATCACAGTGTTTGGCTTGTGCAATGGCCTGGCCTGGCCAAGTTAACTCAGACCTGACTGGTTCTGACTGGCACTACCTGACTCAGGTCTGACTCTGAGTTGAGTCATCTGATTTGACTCAGTGATCTAGACCGAGCTGACCCGTTGACCCGACCGTTTTGACCCGGTTGACCGGTGACCGGGCGGACTTTGCCGGTCACCTGAACCGATTTCCGGCGACTTTTCCGGCCGTTTTCCGGCCACAATGCCAGTTTTCCGGCGACAACTTTTGGGTCATATTTTCTACATGGGTTTCTCCTTCTTATGGGCTTGGTGGATTTTCATCTAATGGACTTTGAAGGCTAGACCTAATTTTAGAAGTTGGAGAAAAGCTATAAAGGGAAGGTCTTCTACAACTTATAAATCATCTTATTCTTGGAAATTTTGGAGAGCCGTTTTTGTTTACGCTTATAGGGTTTGCTTTTGTTCTTCTTCTTCATTATTTTATTATTGAATATTGATTATGATGAACTCCATAGCTATGAGTAGCTAAACATCTTATTGGTTATGGGATAAAAGTTGATTTCTCAACATGCTTTTGATTCAATGAATTAGTTTTGTCTCAAGTAATTATTGTTTGTGATTCACAATTAATAGTGTTATAAGATTTGAAAACTTGTTAGGTTGAGTCCAGGAATCAATCCGATTTGTGTTCATCTCTAGAGCTATATTAGGGTTTTCAATACGAAAAAGTTGTTTATCCCGATTCTAAGTAGCATAATTGTGGTTAGTGCTTGTAGTGATATATCCTACTAGTCACAAGTGAATCATAACTTTTGTTAAAACGTTTAGTGCTTTTACACATTCGTTTGCATTGATGAGTCTTATTCCATAAAACTTAATGCTTTTAGGGAGTTAAACTTAATTGTGCTTTTACACTTTAGGTTGCTTTCTACGAAGAATTCACATATGCATCTTTTAATGTGGTTGTGATGAAAACAGGGAATTAACGGGTTATACTTGCGATCAAGGTATCCTAGGACTTTTAATAAATACGAGATTAAAATACCAATTCTAATCATTGATGATAATACATGTTTGTGATTGATACTATCCCGTGACCAATATCTTCTCTTTATTGATTTCTCAAATTATTTACTTTGCTTTCAATTACTTTTATTTGCTTAGATACAACAAACATACCCCGTGGTTACTTAGAAACTAAAATTTTATAACAAC